>WOVY01001521.1:600000-872700 GCA_013436015.1 Rhipicephalus annulatus
AGTACTGTTTGGCTTACCTCGTGAAGCACAATCCATCCCACTACCGACTGAAGCACGCGAGTTGCCGCTAAAGCTGCAAGCTGACCAGAGAGCGCTACATCATATTGAGCGTCTGAACCGAGCCCCACATGGCGAGACACTCCTTGACAGGCTGTTACAGCACCCACTTTCTCGGATGGGTAAAATGGCGGCTTTGATTAATGACATTACCGGCAGTTCTGGTGAAACTATTCAGTTGCCAACATCGACAGAGCACAGGCCATGTATCTTCCCTACCCATCTGTCACTTCCAGGAATACGCAAAAAGTGTGACAAACCTGTTTTGGAACTTTACCAAATAACTCATTCACACTTATTTGACAACATTAAAGGCTATGCAAAAGTATTTACGGACGATTCTGTACGCATCGATGGCCTGAGCGCATCTGCAGCTTTCTTCTGCCCTTCAACCAATATCAGGCGGTTGTTTAAAGTACCACACCCCTCATCGTCGGTGACGGCCGAGCTAGCAGCGATTGATGTCGCCCTTAAGTACCTACAAGAATAGTTAGCAGCATCGAAGATTGTCATCCTCACCGACCCTCGTGGTGCCCTTAGCAGACTCACCAGCAAGGGGACCGACAGCCCTATTCGTAGCAGCATCATGGAATTCATTAACAATATTCTGTCACGTGGGGTATGTCTAGCTGCACAGTGGGTACCTTCACACGTGGGTATCGCGGGCAATGAAGAAGCGGTTCGCCTTGCTTCGTCATGCAACCATGATGACTATGACTGTCCGGGAATTCTATGTACGATGGACAACGCTCGTCTGCTTATACGCCGACACTTCCTAAAGCAGCATCCAGACCAGCATGCGGTGAATGGATCGTTCCCTCCCCGTGTTCGTGCCCATGGCTTGCCTCGTAGTTCCCGAGCGCTGTTGTACAAACTAAGAGTGGGCTCTGTGCTGGTGCGTGAAGGATTACACCGTCAAGGGCGTGTGGACAGCCCATTGTGCGCAGCTTGTGGCTCCTGCGAAACACTTGAGCATCTCGTAGTACACTGTCCCACATTTGCTACGCAGCTGTCTTTGCTGATTAAGGAATATGAATTCCTAGGACACAAGTGCGCGTCTCTAGACGACTGCCTCTTTCCGAGTGGTAGTGCTTCCCGACGCGACGAGGCCCATCGTGCTCTCCTTGCATTTATGAACCAAACGGACCTGGCCACCCGTTTATAGACGGTCTCTTTTTGTATTACTTTTTGTTTATTTATTTTTACTCATAACTGTCGAAGTCTTCGTCCTCATCTTTTTTCCTCTTTCTCCCCTCGAATCTTTGTTTCCTCTCTTTCTTCCTTCCTCCCGAAAGAGGGAGCAGGTGTTCTGCCCCTCCAGGTGGCAGTTGCCAGCTTGCTCTCTCCCTCTTTCCTCTGTATTCTTGTGTATCTGTGTATGCAAATCAAATAATGATAATAATTAAATAGTGAAACTGAGAAGAAGCAGAAATCAAAGTTAACGGAGAATGTCTCATCAACCAACTATTTGTAAATGACTTGGTGCTCTTGAGTAATGATGAAAACAAATTGCAAACAAGATAAATAATATACAATAAACTATCAACGTATGCCTAGAATGAATTCTATGAACGTGTAGATATTAATAAATGACCTGGTGAAAGAGAAAACGTTCAAGATTGGAAAACATACGTTGGGACATGCTCAGGAATATCTTTGAGTAAAGCATGTACCAACAGGAGAGAATAATCTCGACAAGAAAATTCACCGAAGCATAAGAATGAGTTGGAGCACATTCGGCAACCACTCCCGAGTATTGTCAGGAAAGGTGTCACTTTCATTAAAGGAAAGGATACATATTTCCTGCATGTTGTCAGTTCTTGAACATGAGCCTGAAACATGGAGCATAACAGAGCAACTAAGAAAAAGGGAGCTACGCAGCTTGCGATGGAATGAAAAAAAAATGATAGGGGTAGCATTAAGGGTTCGGAAGACGGCGGCACAGATCAGGAAAAAACAAGGGTACCATGGTATGTAGTAGTTGACATCAAGCGTAAGAAAGATGGACCTGTGCTGACTACGTAATGAGTGGGATATGCAACCGATATGCATTATAAGCAACACATTGGTTATACAAGGATGAAGAACACAGTCGAGGAAAAGAGAGAGTTAGATGGAGTGGCGAAATTAAGGATTTAGGAGCGATTAAATGGAATGATTTTGCACAGGATAAGAAAAACAGGAGATTGGGGAAGGGTTTATTGATGCAGTGGACTAGAAATGGCTGAGAATAATGATGGTGAAGATAAGTACGAGTGTTTTGTCATACAATTAACATCCAGAATCCACAACAGATAATTAATTTTATGTTTCGAACTTCAAGCTTAACGATTTTGCTTGGAATATTCTTGTTAGTGACCACTGTAGTACGGTGTTTAGTCATAACATGTACCTGCAACTTAAATTAGAAGCTATATCACACGTGTAGTTAAAGCAACATTATATCAGCATTAAATAAATGTTGAACTATACGCAGGATCTTTTATTCTAGCAGCAGAGCCCATTCTCGAATAAACTGGCATCTGCTCAGTGCCCTCGTCGCGGTCCCTAATTGATTCAATTTCAAATGCGAAGCATTTCTTTGCCTACCACAGGCAATTTGAGCATCTATCTATCTATCTATCTATCTATCTATCTATCTATCTATCTATCTATCTATCTATCTATCTATCTATCTATCTATCTATCTATCTATCTATCTATCTATCTATCTATCTATCTATCTATCTATCTATCTATCTATCTATCTATCTATCTATCTATCTATCTATCTATCTATCTATCTATCTATCTATCGAGATGCCAAAGTCTGGGTGCTCTCGTGATCACCCTCTTAACTTTAGGTAAACCAAAATTAGTACGGGAGGATAACGTGCTGTAACGATTATGACTCACTGGTCATGACATGAAAATGACAGGCCTGCGCGGAAGGCACAGCCCAGTCACAGCGAAAGCTTGAAGAGTGGCCTTTCAGGCCATTTTATAAACACTCATTGGTTAACTGCGGCAAGCACACTTGCTTGATGCCCACTACGGTAATGATAATAAAAATTTTAGGGTAGTAGGCCGGCATTCACTATGCTATTTTTCGTCATTCTTTTGAGAAGCGTGGTATCCGCTGAACTATTTCGAAGAATTTCGTGCCAATTGTTGATGCAGTGGCTGACAACGATGAGCAATTACGCCTGAAGTGGGTATTAACCACATTTAATAGCTGAACAAAGACAAGTTTTCGTAATGCGTTGGAGCATTGGACGACCCACTCGTACGCGATCCACATTGTGTGATCACTACTTGTTCTTTCGCTGTTTTGGAACGCTTTAGAAGTCGTATTAACGCGACTGCCTTCCCGACATCAAGCCTGCCTACGGCAAGTTTGCCAATAAATCCCAAGCACTGGCTTGGCTCAGTGGTAGAATACTGGGCTGGCACCTAGTGGACTCGGGCTCGAGCCCTACTGTGTCATTGGTGTTAGGTTTTTTTGCTAAGCTCGCACGATGTGGTTACGGACACCAGCGGTGGCAGTGGTGGCAGCGGCGGACAACTATATACAGCGCTTCGCGAGACCCGAGTTGTGATCTCATAACAGCTTTCGCTGTAATAATCTAACAATCCCATCGCGTACGTCATCAAACCCTTTCCGCCACATGTGTGGCACATACCCATGGGTAGGTAGCTGCCACAGGTATGCGGGTGTGCATCACAGGTGTTTGACTGTTTACTTCTACCGAGGAACAGCGAGAACAGATATTGGTAATATAGATGCGAGATCGTTAAAACAAACTGACATTTGCAGCATTGACCCGATGAATGCAATGAAAAAAAATGTTCTGGTCCTAGCAGATATTGAACTCAGACATACAGCGTTGCGATCAAGTATTCTGCCATAAAGCCACAGCAGGTCTTTGGAACTGTTGTAGAAACAGAGCCCATGCAGGCGTCATCCTCGTGAAAAGTTAGTTGCGGTTGAAGTGGCAGCTATCCACGCCATGATGGTCTAGTGGTTAAAGCACTCGGCTGATCTGACCTGCAGGTCACGGGATCGAATACCAGCCATGGTGGCCGCATGTTCCATGGAGGCAAAAATGTTTGAGGGCCATGTGCTTAGATTTAGGAGCACGTTGAAGAACTGCAGGTGGTTGAAATTTCTAGAGCCCTCAACTACGGCGTCTTTCGCAACCATATGGTGGTTTTGGGACGTTAATTTAACCCCAACAATTATTACTAATGATGATTATACAATTTTATAAGTATTGCACTAGCGTGCCTATGATACAGCCGTCACATTGTGCTAACGTCAATTGTAGTTAAGTGACTTATGTAGCAGTGTCCGGGGCTACCCTCCCACGCACAAGCGCTAAATATTAGCCCACCACTTCTGGTGTTTTACGCATGTGGCTGTTGGCATCGTTGCGAAACTCTAAACAAATGATTATATAAAACGTATTCGGCGGTTTTACGTGCGTCTGTGCGTGCATCTGTGCGTATCTTAAGCACCACTTCGTAACGTTTCCCTGAATAAAAGAATTATAACGCAGTCACCTTCCATCCGCATGCTTCGCATAACATCGCTTCTCAAGGTACGTGGCATCTGCCGAATTCATTGCATTTTAGGCGGGCGAAAAAGCACATCGCTAGCGCAGGGTATCATACTTAGCAAGCATCCTCTGGATAACCTACCTACCTTCGATATAACGTTTAGCTCTCTCACTCTTTTTCTCTCTCCCTGCTTGGAATTACAAAAAAGTTGGCGCTATTTCACCATTTTCAAGTCACGAAGGCTCATTAAATATAAATTAGTGAGGAAACCCACAAGGCGGTGGAAGGGTTAAGAAATTAAAAGTGGTCAACTACCCGTTTGTAGCATAAAGTCACAAATAGATCGGTACAATTATTTTAGAAAAAAGAAACAAAAAGCTTTTTATTGGCGGAAAAACTCGTCCTGGACAGGGGTTAGAACCCGGGACCAACGTCTTTCCGGGGCGGTCGCTCTACTAACTAACCAGGAAGCTATAGCAATTGGCAGCGTGAGGGTGAACTCATCGATAAATCATAGCACATGGACACAAGTAGGTAATGCACACGAGTAATTGGGTGGTTGTCTATTTTCCTTTCTGAAGGCTCATGAAACAGCGAAATGTTCTCCGTCACTTTATTGTGCCTTGTTCGAAACTCTGGGTCCGATGCTAGTTGTTCACGTCAGAACTTGTAATTCTCTCAATCACAGCCCTATATATTACCGCCCTCCGCTTACGCTGGTTCCGGCATCTCTTGCGCGGGCTACTGGATCCGAACTAGGTCATCGTTACCATTCACGCTGTCCCGAAGCACTGCTTCTTGGGGAGAGCGCATGCTTTTAGCCGTCGGTGAGTGTTCGAGAAAGACCGCCAGACTTTTGAAAAAAGATACGGGTGCCTGCTGTGGCAAATGAATGTCTATTTGAGCCTTATAGCATAGTACGTGATCCTCGGAACGTTCATGCTCGTTGGTGTTGCTGTAGGCATGGTTAGCCTGGAAAACCTAGCCTGCAAGTGCCCCACCTGAGCATCTGTTTCTTCGTAGTTTATTTCACCGTGCATTGCTGCATTCAGTCTCTAGCAGATAAGTTCAAAGAATTCCAGAAACTTCCTTGCGAACCATCCGCACACCCAGAAGAACAATTTGTTTATTCCACTAGTACAGAAACCTTCTTTTTCTTTTAATAGATGAAAGTCTTAGATCTCATGTTTCCTATACTCTGGTGGGGCACTCACTGTGGGGCAGAAATCAACTCACCATGACCAGTATTTGGGGACATATCCACGTACCGCTTCTCTCGTCGGTGACAGCAGTGGTCTGCCGTAATTGAAGGAGAAAAATTGAAACAATTCATATATTCCCCTAAACTTACACACAAGTGTGTAGGTTCATCTTGTTCTTACTTTGTTCAGCAGGGTTTGTTCGGAGTAGCTAATTCCTCCTGTAACACCGAGCTGACGCGACGATTTTAATAAAAAAAGAAAAGGGCATTCAATGGTCTCCTTTGGTAGTTAGTAAAAACATTGGTACTTACCGATTCACAGAAGCTCGGAATGTCATTGCCGTGAAAATGCTTCGTTTACTAAGGAGTCTGCTCCTAATGACGTTGCCGCTGACACCAACATGTGAATGCATCCAATGAAGTGTTATCTTGAATATTTTTGTGACATCTTTCAGTAATGCCAATAACTGTAGGATGACCTTATATGAAGGAGTCCCACTCAGGAGTTTTAAACTGCGGCCCCGCCGCGGTGGTCTAGTGGATAAGGTATACTCGGCTGCTGACCCGCAAGTCGCGGGATTGAATTCCGGCTGCGGCGGTTGCATTTCCGATGGAGGCAGAAATGTTGTAGGCCCGTGTGCTCAGATTTGGGTGCACGTTAAAGAACCCCAGGGGGTCGAAATTTCCGGAGCCCTCCAGTACGGCGTCTCTCATAATCATATGGTGGTTTTGGGACGATAAATCCCACATATCAATCAGTTTTAAACTGCGGGTTTAGAATCCGATAGAATGCTGGCTTGTTGTGCGGTTTCATTCTTCAGCTTGCGAAGAGCGGCACGAATGGCTGCACTCTCAGCAGCTGTCAGACACTGGGTGCTCCAGTTGGCCAGATAATGTTGCACCCACAGATGGGAAACAGTATGCCACAACACAGCTGTATTGTTCACACTGACGGATCCGTTCCCTATTCCCCAACCCCAGTGCATGGTAGCTTTCCGGATCCTAGGATCTGGTTAACCTATCTGCCTCCCTCTTTGCTCTCTCTTGACGAATCTGTTGATTTATATCTGTAGGTTATTAGAATAACTTTCATTCAAATGCTCGAGTGCAAGACAATGCGCCACAAAATAAGATGCTGATTGTGCGAATTTCAGCCCAGGAATGCTACAGTCGAAAATGACACCCTGAAGCACAGAAGGCGGGTCCCATTGTTGGCATTTTTTTACGATTTTAGCTCCTTGAATATCTCATGCACTTAACGTAGCGGAGACGAGAGATTTGTGCGTGGTGCGGAGTATCCTGATGAGCGACTTCCCAGGGAATCACCAATGAGTTGCGGAAGCTGGGTGAACTGAACTTGGGATACCAGAAGACGTATTGGCAGTGTCTGTGCCTCGTGTAACATTTTCTTGTTTTAGGATGTCACTGGGACTCCTGAATACTGGCAGAGACCTTGCGAAGTAGAATCTCTTATCGGCTCATAGTGAATACATGATGTCTACATCATTGGTAGTTGGCGAAATACGTGGCTGGTCACTAGGGCGCTTTGCCTGACTCGTGTCGCCATTTTTAGGCTGTCGTACTACGCGCAAATCAAAGCGCGTATGTCCAACAGACATTGGGCAAGGTGTATTATTCACCAATGATCCACTAAAAACAAAGAAGGCAACTGGCCATTGGCGCCGCCGTCGGCAGGCCCTGGCGCGTAGGAGTCATTGAGGAGAAGAATCACTCCATTTGCCCCCGGAAAGGGTAAAAGGAATGATTGGGTCGATCCGTGGGATAGCAGAAGCACGAAAGCACCACTGGGTTGCTCCAGAAGTTGGACAGGTGAACGTCAAAACAAACAAAAAAAGACAACAGGTTGATGCTAATGATCAGGCTGAAGAAGCACAGGCAAAAGCCCAGTACCTAGCAGCTATCCCTGAAGCAGCATTGTACGTACACGTTCCTCTGAAACAAGAACGAAAGCCCGTTCCTCGTCCCTGCCAGATTTCGGAACAAGTTCACGTAGTAAGTTTCTATGTTCCCATAATGTGAAAGGAACTCGTTACAGTTACATGTCAAAATTTAGAACGTGTCGTTATATTAACGTAGCATTTCACTTTTAGTCCAAAGTCCAAATATAGTGTTGCATAATACTGAAGCCGAATGAAGTGAACAATTTAAAGATCACATCAAGCTACATAAACGAATTTGACGTATCCGACAGCAGGTTACACATAGACAAAAGCAATCTAAATAAACGCTCCGAGATGGGATTATTTTACAGGTCAAAGGGCCATACTACTAGCATGTCTAGCTAGAGCTTCATGCTTGTCAATTTCTAGTCCCACACATGCGGCAGCTTCCAAGTCGGTCTTTAATGGTGCAGGCCAGATACTGTGCTTCAGAAATTGAAATAAAAATCGCTGCGCACGCATCAATATAAATAAATTTCTAACTGAGCAAACCAAATCGAAATGTGTTTAATGATTGCTGTTTCAATATGTCGGTGTGAGTGAAAAATAATGTCTAGGATACATATTTGCAACTTAGCGAAATCCCTTTTTTGCAGCCGGCCAATATAGTTTACTGGGTTTTTTCTCCGTCTTTCTATCTTCTCTTTCTTCCCTTTCATTTCTCGCTATTTTTCTGTTTCTTTAAACCTTTTTTTCTCTCTAAGTGTAGTCGTTACCCGGCCTTCTTTCTTTTTCTCTCTTTGTCACCTAATTTATCTCTTTTCTTCCCTTAATTTCTTTTTGTCTCTCTCTTTCTATCTTTTTATAATTGATCTCCCCTCCTCATTTTGCTCCTCGACTTCACTACCCTTACCCCTCTTTACTCTACTGTAGAAAGCAATGCTATGCTGTGCAAGCTTGCGCACAAGTTGCAGAGAAACGCTTTGTCCTCAACATTCCACTTCACTCGGGTGGTAACTCAGCTAAGAGATATATACGAGAAAACGGAAAGTCAGCAAGAATGCTATTTGCAGTAGTGAGGTACCTATTCTTACCGCCACTGTAGTGTATGATTGGAAAATGTCGTGACTTGATATATTCACTCTGCAGATGAATGATTGATTGATATGTGGGGTTTAACGTCCCAAAACCACCATATGATTATGAGAGACGCCGTAGTGGAGGGCTCCGGAAATTTCGACCACCTGGGGTTCTTTAACGTGCCCCCAAATCTGAGCACACGGCCTACAACATTTCCGCCTCCATCGGAAATGCAGCCGCCGCAGCCGGGATTCGAGCCCGTGACATGCGGGTCAGCAGCCGAGTACCTTAGCCACTAGACCACCGCGGCGGGGCTCTGCAGATGAATGCTAATTCTTTAGTGCGATGCGTTTGTGGTTGGGCCACGATACGAGCACAATGAACACATCAGTTTCCTGCATTGAATTTTTCAAAGTGTGTTACCTAAAATGAACAAATTTCATGAAAGAAAAAAAATCTCGATAGCTGAATGGTCACGCCGCTCGGCTTCAGATCTTGGGTATAGGCGGTTTCGAGTCCCGCCTCACTGATAATTTTTTCTTCTTGTATATCGCTTTCTTTGTCTCTCTTTACTCGTTCTCTCAACCATAAGCCTTATATTGCATCCCACGCCGGAAACATCAGGTCATCTGTTCTGGGATGATGATGATAACTTTTCTTCTACGAAAGATGGCATAGCCGGTCCGCTGTAAAAACTCCACTGTCCCTTCCGCACGCAGGCGGTGTCGGCGTCACACGTTTCCCTTATCCTTTGGCGGGCGCCTTCAAGGACAAAGCAAGATGCAGCTTAGCCAGGCGACAGGTGAGCGGTATATTTTTGTGCCTGAATAGTTGGGCATCGCCTCTGTTAGGCATGATTTGCTGCGTGCGTGCGCGCCACTGTTCAATGTCGGGGAACGTTTACAGAAGCGACGCCATTTCCTGTACCATTCCTTCGTAAACGTAACGCGTTACCATTATGGTTCTACCAATCCTGAATGGAACGGTGGCGTTCCAGCGTTCCTTTCAATAGAAACTAGTTCCTAATACGTCAGTCCCTAGAACGCTGTTCCATAAAAAACTGCCCTGAAGTTCCAAAACGCGAAGCCACGATACGGAGCCTAACGCAAGATACGCGAAAAAATTCCGAGATGCAAAGTCAGGATGTTACGCGGTTACGAGATGCTTGAGTCCAGGCTACGGACAGCCACTGCAGAAACCAGCGAGGCCGGTGGTAGTCATGCTTACCTATTTTTACCCACATTGGCGATGGCAGAGCGCTGGAAGTAATTGATTGATTGATATGTGGGGTTTAACGTCCCGAAACCAGCAAATGATTATGAGAGACGCCGCAGTGAAGGGGTCCAGAAATTTCGACGACCTGGGGTTCTTTAACGTGTGGCCAAATCTGAGAACACGGGCCTACAGCATTAGCACCGTCATCGCAAATGCAGTCGCCGCAGCCGGGATTCCATCTCTCGACCTGCGGGTCAGCAGCCGAGTACCTTAGCCACTAGACCACCACGGTGAGGCTGGAAGTAGGCAAACTTAAACTACTGGAAAGCCACTACGTGTAACAGTCCAAGTCCCGACAGAAAGTCCGGGAAAGATTAGGAGGGTGCTTTGCTGAATACAAAAAAGAAAGAAAGGAAGAAAGAAATTTAATAAATAAAAAAGAAAGTAAGAAAGAATGAAAGAAAGAGGACATAAATTTCGCAAATCCCACGTACCTCGGGAATAGATGCTATTCTAAGCATGTGGAGGGTAGGTGACCGTATTGTCATTTTTTTATTTATAGACACATTATGAAATGACTATAAAGATATGTATAAATGTTACGTGCACCGACATACGTTAAAGAGTCGCATATGTTTGATATAACCAGTAGTTTACCGTTGCGTAATGATGCCTACAGCAACATGGATATTAGCAACACCAGAAACGGTAAGCTGATACGGAGTGCTGGTGCTCGCGAAGACGGCAGCCCTAGACACTGCTACCTAAGTCAACTTCAGCTAATGGCACTTAATTATAATTAACATTAACCCAGCGTGACGGCTGCTTCATAGGAGTATATATTGAAATGATCTTCCGTCCCACGTCGTGCGCCACTCCAGCCCCATTCTTTTCAAAGCGCACATGGAAGAAACCCTGTATTGCCCACCCCTCATGTAACACCCCTCCCTGGGGTTTTTGAGGTATAATAAATAAATAAATAAATAAATAAATAAATAAATAAATAAATAAATAAATGAATAAATAAATATGTACCGTTCATAAAATGCATAGCCAGCAGTGCAACCACCATTGACCTTTCACGAACGTTACGGTCTATTTGAAAAGTAGTTCCGAGGCCTGCCGTAGCTCTGTGGTAGAATACTTGATTGCCCCGTAGAATAGCGGGGTTTGATTGCTGCTTGGACCCTGACCTTTATTGTTTGCATTCGTCGGGCCATCTCCGCCAAAGTCAGCTTTTTCTTTAACGCTCACAAGTTAAAATTACCCATGTGTATTCTGGCCGTTACTGGGTAGATATAAAGTGTCAATCACCAGAGGCACACATCCGGATACCAGTGGCACATACTCGCCCGCGAGTATATGCCGCTGTCTGGCGGTGAGTGTGTTTGAAGACGTGAGTATATATATATATATATATATATATATATATATATATATATATATATATATATATATATATATATATATATATATATATATATATATATATACTCACGTCTTCAAACACACTCACCGCCAGACTCACGCCCACCCTTAGCTACGCCACCGCGTGGCAGGTAAACCCTACGGGCTTACTTCATACACAGACGTAATCAACGGTTTGATAAACAGAGCGTTGGTTACTCTACGAACCTGAGCTGCTGGGTGCCCATGTTACGTACGCACTTCCTAAGGTTTCAGAGTGGAGCTGAATTTAGCGTACGATTTTACAACTACATCAATCGCGACACAAGAATAACCTATTTGGTCTTTGCGATTCCACCGTAACTTCCTGCAGCTTTGATTGCTGTTATCTCAAACCTTGCCCTATTCGTACCATCAATCCTCAATCTCCTTCCCCACGCAGAGTAGCAAGTCAGCGATTTATATACGCCGGCTGAATTTTCTGATTTTCAATAAAGAGTTCTCTCTTTCTCTGTCTGTGTGCCCGATGCAATGATTATGGCAAGTGTATGAAGTGATTGAGTGACCTTACAAATTAACGAACTCAAAGTTGATTGAAAAACACGATCTGTAAGTGACCTAAGGTTATCACTTGGCGAGTGTTGCGGAATAACAAAGTTTGCAATTGTTTATCCTTCAAGAAGCTCCACACCCGTGCTTGTGCTCTCTGCTATACGTTGTCCTCTTAGGTCCCGGTTTGCGTTAGTGGTATACTAATACATTGCGTGATGACTCGACAGGTTCTTCGGGTTACCCGTGCTGCCTTTCGAATGAATCTTTATTTCTGCTAGTCGACGTGTGACCTCTCAGAAAACATGTGTTTTCGCGAGGCCAGCATGACTCGTTACAAGAACAACTCAATATGCGTAAACTTTGTTTGCGCAGCCCACGTCGCGTCGTAGCGGGCGACGGCGCGCAGCTCCGAGGCGGTCAGGTCCCCGTGCGGTACTCGGTAAGGCGACAGCCAGGGTCGCCGATTCATTCGCCGATTGCTCGAGTGCTGGAGAAAGCGGCCATATCGATTAACAATTAGGCTCCGGGGTCCAGCCGTCAAGACAGCGGCCCCCTTAACGAGCCTCGTTGAGCGGGTGGGGAAGGAAGGAGTGCGCACGCGTATGTCGGCGCGTGGCCCACGATACACGTTTCTGCCGGTCGACGTCGGGTCCCATGAAACCGCAACAAGCACGGTTTCAGCCTACCCGATTGAAGCACGCCGATTACTGTTCGTGCTAGAGATACGTGTAGAGTGCTGGGTGCAGATGTTGCCTGAACCACGCTGTCCACATGGCAAGCTCTCAATTACGTTGCTTTTCAGCGTAATATCTGCGTGTATTTGTGTTTGTGTCAACTGCTTGTACAGGCGTAAAAACTGTAGCATATCGATGAGCTTGACCTATCTGGCCATCCGCTTCGATTTGGCACTGTTGCTCAACCCTTTGTGTGACAGTGGGACACATTCGTCTCACTTTTCCGTCTGCAAAGAAAAAAAATTCTTCCACATCATCGGTTTAAATTAGCACAATGTTAAGTCACTGATATCATATCTAATTCTTCTTAATCTCGAGAAACAATCTTTCACCGTGCTTTCGAAAGGTTGATGTAGTGTTACAATGACGTTGAATTTCAGTCAGTTTTTTTATAGCTTCTCAATGTTCGCGTTCTTGAGATAGGTAAAACTGCCCGAAAAAAAACTTTCGATAATTTCTTCGTTTTGTGGTTAACCAGAGTGGTATTTCCAGCTTCCATTCATTATCTAAGTTTTTTTTAATTTGCGTGAAAAATTTGATCGATAAATGCATCACAACGATCCCCTGCGAAATTGTCCCACTAATCCCTCATCACAATTGCGGATATTTATGCGTAGAAATGTTTTACTTCATATCATATACCTCTTTAAAAGTAGGCACGTTTTTAGGGATAACATCTGCACTCGACCATTGTGACAGCAAAAGGAAGGATAGCCAAATTTACTGAAAAGGCAGTTGATGCACGCGGTGAAGTGAGCTTTACAGGAACTGTGAATAAACAGTTCGAAACTGTTTATTCGGCCGAAGTTGTGGCCTGTTAACAAAAAGTCAGATTAAAGCAATACACACTGGCACTGCGAAGGGCGAACTTAGCGTAGGTCGTTGATTAACTGACAAGCGGCAAAGCGTGCCGGAATTTACACATGTGCCGTCAAGCATTCTAGCCTTATCACTGGTCGGCGCGCAAGCTCTGGAATAATCTTGATTGTTCGTGTCTTGCGCGCTTTCTTAACAGAATGATCTACACTAATCAGAAAACTTCTCGAATAATGAGGGACAGTTTGCCTGAGTATTCCTGACAGTCTTTATGGACGAACACAAAATGAAACAAGAGTAAAAATAAGGAACGCGCGTGGCAATTTAATACATATGAAATTGATGCAGCGCAAAACCGCACAGCGCGTTTTATATCTTCCCAATACTGTCCGTACATTATTATAACGGCTTTGAAGCGCACCCCAATGCTTCTATCCCTTGAATCGCATCGCATAGTTGCTCGTCCTTGCCTGCTTTATTGTTTCTTTCATCAGTCACATACAAGACATACGCTTCTTATTTCACCTGTACAAACATTATAGAAATTAGCTCACAGATATCCCATTGCACACGTAAGTGGTCGCACAGCAGCAATGAATAACTCCTTTTTACCACACGCTATAACCTCGTGGAACATGCTAACTAACGGCATTGCTACATGCTCAGGTGGAGAAAAAATTTGCGAACAACTAATTTGCAATTTTGTCTAACGATAGGCGCCTGCCGTAGCATGTTGAATTAGATTGTGTATGCAACGATACAATTGTTTTTTTCCTTTGTTATTTTGTTTTGTTACAAATTACAGTTATTCTACTTTTTCGAAACCTGTGTACTTGTCATTTGCTTTAACAATATGCGCCTACCATAGCGTGTTGAATTGTCCTTCTGTACGCACCCGATGCTACGTTTATTTGTTACCTTCTTTTGTTTGATTTGTTAACAATTACATTTTTGTATTGTTCTGGAACATCTGTATGCTCCCTCCCCCCCTTCCTTTATACAACGCCTTCGGGCCTTTAGGTATAATAAATGAGACTGAAAATGTTACTGTTTTTTTGTAGATTCCATCAATATACGTCAGCCTGTTTTTATATTACCTTGTCAAAAATATAGGTGAACCCACAAAGGGTAGAAACCTGCTAACGACAATGCTCTGCATGTAGTATCGATCACTGATTGCACTTCAGCATATTCGGTTACGCAAACTTCTCTACGAACAAGTGCTTAGCAACGTGGAACTTCTTCTTAAAGTGAAGGAATGTGAGACCGTGCTCTGTATTCTCGAGCTGACTATTCATCCTTCTCTTTCTGACTCATCTTCTGTTCTATCTCTTTCCTTTCTATTATTGCACCTTTCCTCTACCCCAAGTGTAGGGTAGCCAAGCTTGGTTAGCCTCCCTGCCTTTCCTTTCTATTTATTTCTCTCTCTTCTTAAAGTCTATGCGTTTTCTTTGAGGATAGAAAATACTAAAACCGCAGCAGCTATCATGGTACATTGAAATTATTTACACACTTCTCAATCAGCAATACAACTTCTATGTAAGAGCTTCTGCATTTCAAGAAATACTTGAATTATTAGTAAATTGTTAGTTAATTCACCCTGATCATATTAAATATGCTACGAACTTTGAAAACCGTCCCAAGTCAGTTTTTCAAGGAATAATCGAAGGAATGACATCAGCAACGGAGTTTATTGCCTCATGAATTTATCTCCGCGATAATGTTCGAATCTCTCAAGAACGAGCAAAGTTACAAATATTTGTCATTAGCTTCAAGCTATTTTCTACTTCTTGCATCCAAACTAGTGAATCAGAAGCTACGCAGGGGCGAGGGAGATTACAAAATCAGAAAAAATTACGTCAGAGTGATCGCGTCATAAGATGCGATTACTCCCTCCCCATGTGATTCCGGTGCACGACAGCGTTCATGTGCAATATCAGCACTATTGAGCGTGGCGCTCGCACCTAGCGGCACCACACGGCAAGAAGCGTACTTGATACAAACGCCGCTCTTGATTGATGTCCGCTATCTTCCAATAGCAACGATTGGCGGTATGACGCCGTACAGCACACGTCGGCAGCTCCTAAGAGAGTGAGGACTGGCTTCTTTGGGAAGATAGAGGGCTTCATAAAGGGGAAACTTTGCAGTCAGCTTGTAAGCTCTCCTTGCGGCGCAAGACTGCACGATTTAGCTGAGTTGTTTACTGTAATGCTTGCTTTCCGAAGAATGCATGTTTTCAATAAGCAAGAGTTGAGTTTCAGAACCATTTGAAAAGAGCGGCGAATAATAGCAAGTTGGTTTCATTTTCGTAAAGTACACGTGGACTTCTAAACCACATGGTATTCGTTAACTGAAACATATTGTGTGCTTATGTGTATGTGTGTGTGTGTCTGTTTGTGTGTATGTGCGCGTGCGTGCGCCTTGGTAAACAGTAAGCAGCCACCTTCAAACACTACAATGTGACCACTTTTCGCCGATAAAGCAGGTACCTTAGTTTAGTGACGTTGACACACACTCAAGTGGCTAGGATGGGGTGCGGTCATCATGAAGTTGACTACGTTTAAAATAGCATCTTTTTTTGGTATACACTCTTAAAAAAAAGGCGGTGCTACTTACTAACTTTGAGGTAGTAAGTTATTCTCACAACATTCCTCACCTAAGTAGTAACTGCAGGTAGTACACAAGTCATTTACTACCAATGGTTGCGTCTAAGGTAGTAAACGTCTGTGGCCTACTACCTGAAGTTACTAAGGAAGGGAATATTGTGACAACCATTTACTACCTCAAACTTAGTAAGTAGCACTGCCTTTTTTTAAGAGTGTACAGTTTACCTTTAACTGAGGGTGACTTCGCATTATTGTGCGACAACCAAAACTGTCTGTTTACTAACTCCAATAATCATTCTGCGAGATTTGAAAAAGGAACGTAGCAGCACTAAGAGAAATGTTTTTTTTTTCAATTCACAGGAATAATCAGCCCGTTGGCCGCATTGAGGCGAGCTGGCACAGGAGCCCGATACTTTAGCCGTTATGCCCCACGCACACACACGTCGACAGACCTAATAGAATAATTGGTTGTCATTTTCGTTAGGAGAAATGTCATGCAGTGTGAGGCATTTCTTTCATTGTTGTAAGAGTGAGAAAGAGATAGCCAAACTTAGCCAATTAGCTAACGCGAATAAGTATGGCATACTCTTTGCACGAAGAACACTAATTTCCGCTGCAAAATAATTAAAGTTTCAATGCATCTACCTTGTCGTTTAAACATTTATATGCTAACCCGCAACCCATACGTCACATAAATATGATTGTTTTCCAATTTTAGCTCGTAAATTTTTTTATGCAGAATCGAAAATTTCTTTTGTAACTCCAGTTTATTTTCCATTGAATGCATCGCCTTAACACCCTTAAGAATTATTTGGAAGTGAGCCGGCACATCGATACGTTAGGCGCGTTTCGATTCCACCTCGGACGCGTGCCTATGCCATCCTACGTGCAATAAGAAAACAACGACACATGCTGTTACCCCAAGAGTTCCACTATAACGACGGCCGTATTGGCGCTTCGGTCTACAAAGATTCCAGCAATGCTTCACATTACGTAGACGTCAACCACGCAGTTCAGTTTGCCGATCCTTTAAACGCCCGTACTCTATTGAGTCTGCAAGACTAATGAACGAAGTTAACCTTTCATAGCTTTGCCAATTCACTGCTCTATATGATAATTTTTCGTGCTTTTATTTCTATAAAAGGTAACGAGTGTCATAGCGCGGGAACTGAAACACTGTTCTCAACCAGTGGTGGTCCTTGGCACTTCAAATTTCACATTTTTAAAAATGGTTGCAGAGAAAAATAAACCATGACGTACAAGGCACCATGCACTGACAAGTACGCTGCTTTCACATATCGCGCCCGCTTGGTCAACTACTCCAACAGGGACAGCTAGTAAAAACTTCAGCTAGTAGAAACACTTACCTGGTGGTAGCTGCCTAAAGGGAATGCGCATCGCATCCCTAAGAATGATCGTTTATTGCTTGCTGGCTTACGTCTTCCAGTGCTGCTGTCAACTGTAGAAAGCTTCGGCGCACGATGTCACCACGTCTAAATATTCATACCAATGCGCACTTGCTCCGCATATAATTTTTCAGAAGATGTGACTATCCTATAACTAGAACCAACAACGATAAGGCCACCCAAACGCGTCTTCCACGTGAGTCACAAAGCAGAAGCACCATGACATAAACAACTAAAGAGGATCTTTCTGGTGGGCAAAAAAAAGAAAATCCCGTTTCAGCAGTACTGAGCACCAACGGAGAATGAGTGAGGACCATCCAATAACAACAGCGGCCAGGGCTATTTTCAAATTGATGAAAGACACCTTATTGCCCGTCGCGGCTAACAAATGTCCCGTCCACTGAAATGCGACGCAAGATAGAAACCTATAAAGAAGTGTCACATACACAAAGGAATGGGCAGCAATCAAAAGGTTCCAGACGGGAAAGGAGGACAGGGGGCGAGGAAGAGCGTTAAAGGCTAAGACGCCTTTTTCGACGCCAGGAATCGCGCTGCTGCTCCTCCTTCTCCATGGAGGAGCCGAGACAAAGAATTTGGCACTCTGCGTAACTGCTCAGGCCAGCGGTGGCCTGCCACTGGACCAGCGCACTGCCCTTCTCGCGTTGTTTCTTGTAATCATGTTTGTATTTTTTAGCCCTCTTCCTCTGCCAGCTGACGTTCGATTGTTTTTATCGCGCCCGAGCTCCAGGACGTTCTTTTACGGCGCTAGGAGTGAACGTTGTTAGGTGACCACGATATTTTGTCGTCCATCCTAGCTCTATGCCACATATTGGCTGCTGACCATGACAGCACACGAAAGACTGTCCCGAAAGAAAGGAAGGGAGGTGAAACTGGAAAGCCTATCGGTGGCGAGCGATGGGTGGTGTGACTGAATCTAGCATCTTCAGGGGGCTGAATGCACGAGGAACCACCGTGACAGCGGGTGCCAAGGAAATACCATGAGTTGGTGATATTGAGAGTTACCTCTGAAGTGCGTCCGTTTTGAGGGGGATATGGGGCGTACCGAAAAATAAAACTCTGCAACCCTCCACAGTTGATCACTTTCGTGTTTTTGGTAGGTGCCTCATCCAGGTCTTTTATCTCAGTTCCAATACTGTCCTCAGGAGCTTTCTTTGTGTACTCACTCTTTCTAATGTGGTATTCTCCACTATAATCGAACATTTAATCTTTCCGTGCGTTTATTTGTGTTTAACGATAACATACACATAGAGAAGCCAAGGAATGTATAGATAACGGTAATTGTACTGTTTTACTGTATAGTAATAATTATATTATAAATGCGAAGAAATTAAAGTGTACTAAACAATAATTAGCCACCGGCGGTGAGTGAACCTGCAACATTTGAATTACACTCCCGATGCTCTACCAACTGAGCTACGACAGTGGTTGTCCTCCCATCCAAATAATCAGGCCGGGCTGATGAGGGGAACCACTTTTATTGTCTTCATGAATTCGCGCAAAACAGCACAGAATAGTTTGACATGCATGAGCCAGTTTTTTTATTGAGTGTTGTTAACTCCCCAGCCGAACAGCTGCTTTCCATCAAAAGGAAAGACCAGACATCAGGAGAAAAAAGGGCACGTTTATGAACCAATATCAGCCCATTCTTTCTTTTATTTCTGGAGAACTCAGAGCTTCACAAAGCCACGATTTATTCAAAAGGGTATTCCATTGCTCAGGTGGATATGGATGACAGCTTCAGAGATGTGTGGCCGAGAAGAAGCAAAAAAAATCTACCATGTCGCTTTCACGCGTTCGAAGCACCACAGGTTAACATTTTGCAAGTGCACTTTGGAATAGTGTCACTAAGAGTGAGAAATAGAAAGAAAAATGACAGTTGAGGGGCGTCTAAAAAACAGAAGATAGTGTTTATCGCAGCTGTCGCTCTAGCAGCCGCAAGAGTCGCGGCTGGTGTGGTCGCTTGCCACACTATCTTCCCAAGTTGGCCGAGAAATGCGGTAGCCAAGTTTGATTAGGGGCGAAGGTCATCAGTCACGCTGCCCTGCACAGAGCGGTGGCGTTATTGGACAGCCGATGTCCATCGAGGCTTTACGAACGACAACACGTGACAGCCATCGGACATTCCCTTCTATGCGGGCAGTGCCAACAACACAATATGATCCTGGTGTTCCTTTTCTTTTTCGGGGAATGCGGTGGCATGTACGTATTAGAAAGAAAGATAGCAGTACAGATTAAGGAATTTTAATTGCACAGTAAATATGGGAAAGTGAACCGACGCAAGTTGTATCGGTGTGATGACTCTGGTTCATGTACCGAGCCACTGCGTAGGATCAAATAAAAAAGCTGTCCTAGCAAAGTGAATTTAATGACACAATGTAGTTTTTTGCAGGTAATGTATTATTCCATGTAATATTAAGATTTCTGTGCAATTTATCGGCGCAAGCTAGCTGAATTTTATTCTTTCTGAAAGCGCCTGATATTATGCGGCGGGTTCTTGGATAGTTCACGGTGATATGTGTCGAAAAAATTGGTTTGCAATAAATGTAGGTAACAAGGATAGAGTAAAGATTTCCATATCTTGTACATAAGTGAAAGCATATCCTTCTCCCGTCAAAGCTTACTCCGAAACTGCTTCGAGCGAGAGTAAAATCTAGCAACTGCAATTTCGCTGTAATAATGATCACTGGGAGGCACATACAGTTGAAGCTCCACGTCCGTAAATATCATGAATCTTGTTATTTACACGGACGTGCCAGTGAATGAAACGAATTTTCGTGAAACATAAAAATGTTACAACCATAAAAACATTGTTTCTGTGCGAGGCTCACTAAACCTACCTTCGATTAACCATGAAAAGAGGAACTGGATACCGTACTTGTGGTAGAGTCATTCGAATTCACATGGATTTGTTTACTTGCGATGTGCCCCTTATATGCGCACTTTTAATAAAACTGTGGCGGATCGCGCCTCGCAATGAGCGTTGGCATTAATAAAAATTGTGCTGTGTGTGCGGAGCGTCACAACATGTCACGTAATGTTCACTGATGCGTTTTCAGCTCCTTCGATTTTGCAGTGAAGGCAGTACATGGCTTGGCGAAATGTATAACCGTTCCGCGTGAGTTCCGATAGCAGTCTACATTTCGGTACCACCATTTACGTCGTTCTCTACGTCCCACCCAAGCGCCCGTGCCATTGGCGGCGCCGCTAGTGACGCCATTCGCTGTGCCGTACCCAAGCACGCGTGGCATGGAAGGCACCGTCAGTGATGTCGTTCATTCCTTTCCAGCCGTGCTTTCGAGCATGCGTGCCGCAGTTTCAACTTGCACCTTCCACATCGCACGAATCGTAAGAACGTCTGAAGAGATGACAGCTTTTCAAGAAGAGCGCCGATAGCTGATCGGTGCGAGAATTCGTATTCGCCGGGCCGATGCAGCTGTGCGGGCACAAGAACAGGCCCGAGTGGCAAAGCGCAAACATAAGCTTTGCACCGGAGTTCCACAGCCTTCCGAGCGGAATGCAAGCGACAACAGCGAACCGAGGAAGCGGCGTTGCAGGCAGCGCAGCGTCAACGTGTCCATGGCGGAAAAGCGTTCGCCGGGGACAGCGCCCACTATCGGCGGGAGTTTCTCGAGCGGCCTTGGCTTCCGCTGCGACGTCTGCAACCGTCTGAGGCCACACGTTTCAGCTTCACTGGTTAACCATATGTACGGGGTACTTAAGCAGTGATTTTGCTTTTCACTAACACCTTCGTTACAACTTTGAAGTTGAGCGCACCTTCCTCAATGTCTTCACATTCTCAGCTGCTTTTATTGCTGACGTTATGAGTTAATTTCGTTGACTTGCTCAATTTTCTGCAGCCGACATCTTCACATCTTGCTTGTTGTTTTGCTTGTTACGTGGGCATCTACCCACCGGCACATGCCCATTTCATTGTGTATTCGGCGATACTGTTCCCAAGCACAATGTTACGTGCCCAATGGCCATAGCATACATGGGGCCATAACCTGTTGCAGATATCCAGAGGCTAAATTTATTTGTGCTTGCTTACTACACATCATGTCTAGTTTCAGATACACAATGGTCAAATTAATCTATAAACAAATTGTCGCAGCACGTTGGTCACAAAGTTCCTCCAGCCAACCTCTGTGTTCTTCTCGAATTGAATATATTTTTCTTGTCCTATGTTGTCTATCCAAGCCAAGATCATGCCCAGTTGCACGCCCAATGACACACATCTAATGCCCCAAGTTCACGAGAAAGAGGTTAGATACGGACCTATCGAAAAATGCACGATTCTCTTGAAGTATGCGAATCACGTTAACTCGAGTTATCAGCACGAAAACATCGTTCATTGCAGAGTTTCTCATGAATACATTTATTAGTTAACATTGCCATTCATTACACGAAACGGAAAATGAAAGAACAACTCGTTAGAAAAAGTTTTCATGCTTTCCACACGATACATACGCCATCTTGATACAAAACGGGAACTTATTGCATATTATGCTGTTGAGAATGCACGCGACGGCCTGCTGCCACAAGGGACGTGAACTCGAAAGCTCAAAAAACAAAAAAAAAAACAAGACAAGTCTGGAAAAAGTGTAGGACGGAGGGAGCAAGGCGTCAGCCGCTCCACCGGTCTCCCGCAAGTCACTGCCAGCAGCGGCGTTTCGATCGGCGAGGCAACGCCGTCGTATTTCATGCTCCAAAAAGTAATCCCTTATTTGCCTCTGTCTCATCGACGACTTCACGCTCACTGTAGTACTGCTTCTATAAACAGACAGCGCCCGCTGAGAATACGCCGGGAGTCAAGACAAAAGAGTGCAAGGGAGGTGGCGGCGGCACGAGGGGAAAATATGGTGTGGCAGCGACGATGGCGTGAGCGCTGAGGCAGGCAGCACAGTAAAGTCACATGCCCGGAGTCCGAAGGGAGGACTCGAAAATGGAGAAGTGGGTGTTTCGAAGTTGGTTCGGCTCGTCGCGTGCCATTGTTTCGCGCTAGCTGATTTGTTTGCCCGTCTCCGGGCGAGGACTCGGGCTTTCAGATTCGCCCGAGATGGCAGGGCAGGGCCGCCACCACCATTGAAATCTGCATACATATAAATATTTCGTCGGGGCGCGGGCATTGATTTGCGGAGCCGTTATACACTGAACGGAATGGGGCAGGGTTTTCCGACGGCAGATGCCTAGTATATAAGGGGGTGGTTTTTAAAAATGCAGTGGAGAATCGGAGAAGGAAAGTTTCAGGCAACTTTTGCGCAGCCAGTCGCAGTCGCGGGTTTGGCAATCCAAACTCGTTTAATGCAGGCGCCGCATGGAAGCAATATGTAATCTTCAGCCTAGGCGGTGCGGTGACAGCGCGCTGCCAATAAGATGGCACGTGCCCTGTGCAGCTGCCAAAACAAATGCACTGAATGTGAATTCTATGAGCAAGGTCCGTTAAAGGCGCATCCTCATTAAGCATTTTTCAATTTCACGGTGCTAGCTAGTATAATCGTTTAGTTCTCTTAAATTATCATTAGTACAACGAAAGTCCCTGAGATACTACCTGGCTGTTTAGTGAACTACAGATAGTTGCGCAGGAAAAAATGAAGCCATGTCAAGTTATGTTGCGTTAATTACATTGTTTTATATTTTGATTCGGGGTGATTGGAAGTGCTTGGACATTGTAAGTGTGCGTCTGCAGATGCGGTAAATGTAAATGCCGTTAAAGCCGAGATTGTGATCCCATACGTTGGCTGAAGTTGTTCTTTCGGAGGTGTTACATTATATGTGAAGTCAATGCAGAGAATAATATGTACGTTAAATGGGCACAAGATCATTCACTTTCGAAGTGATCTGCTAAGTAGGACTCTCTTAAAATTTCACCAACTTCACTAAAGCTTCAATCTCTCGTCTTCAGTATAAACTTCCAGAGAATGTGATTGATCTATCGCATTGCTGAAGACCTCGTAGATCATTTGTATTTGTCATCAAGTTCATTTTTATGAGTGAATGTAAGATTAAATCAGAAAGTCATCCACTTTAGCATGTCGTTCAATAACCCTACGAAAAGCAATTCAATGCATCGGAGAACTAAAAGTATTGAGATGGTTAGAGGAAATATTTTGAAGCGCAGGAGCTATGTTAGTAGTTCTTTTTCCTTCTGTGAAGCGTACGTTACGGTTGGTCAAACATTTGGAACGTTAACCAGTTCACCAAAACTTCAAGGCTGACTTGAGTAACGATGTATAATGCAGGACCTTGAAATCTTCCTGAACCACTTTTCGAAAGAATCATCGGGTAACTATGGGAGTTTATTGCCTCACGAATCAACATCGGCGAAAATGTCTCAAATTATTCAACAACGAGCGGAGTTTCAGTGACCTGTTGCACGTTTTAAGGCCCTATTTAGTGGTGAAGCTCCTTAAGGCATGGGTCGGTCGTCCCCGATGCATGTAGTACGTAGCCACCTCGTTCCAGATTTCACCGCTATGTGATAGTTGTTGGTAGAATAAACCAATGCAGATGTTATAAAATAGATGGCGTCCGTGTAGTTTTATAATGAACAAGCAAAAAAATGTTGTACTAACGCTAGAGGGCGCTTTTGAGAGGCGAAGCTCCTTAAGCCATGGGTAGTGCATCCGCAATGTATGTAATAGTAGTAGTAGTAGTAGTAGTAGTTGTTGTTGTTGTTGTAGTAGTAGGTAGCAACCTGTCATATAGTACTTGGAATGTCCGCTGGATGGCGGTCCTTTTATAGGATGAATATATGATGAAAAGATGCGAGATGGTGGTACTTGGAGTGTACACTAGACGGACGCACGGACAAACAGACAGACAAGCAGAGGGACGGATGGACGAACGAAAGAAGGAACGAACGGATTGACGGATAGTGGACGGACTGATGGACGTTTGGCCGCACTCATCATCATTCACTCCGTGAATATGCTGTCATTTTTTTTCTTTTTTCATGCGGATGAGTACACCTGAAGCGCCACAGGGAGGGATGGCATTGACGAAATAAGTTTTGTTAGCGCGCCGCGACCTTCATCGCGTGTAACGAGACGCAATTGCTTTCTCCCGCCGTAATTTCCGTGCCCCACTGTGGCCACAGTGTTACGTTGGTATACTGTGGAGTGCGGGGCTGGTACGTGGCGGCCCCTCGTAGGAAGAAGCGTGTCTGATTCAAATGCCGCGCTCGATTTATGTCGGTTATTGGCCAATCGCAGGCTGTCTGTAGTTCGACGTCAAACAGCAGGCGCAGGCAGCTCCAAAGAGAGTGGGCTTCAAAGCGAAGCCTGCAGCCGCTGTATCATCTGAGAGTAAGGAGAATGAGTAGCTTTCGACGTGAGGTAGAGTGCGATACAGATTGCACGTACGGTGGCAGCACACTGAAGGTATCCAGTGCTTCTGGGACGCATTGCTGAGAGTTTATTTTCGGGGGGGGGGGGGCACTCACTAATTTGCTTCGCTATATGGATTGAAGGAGCCTATTCTTTTGCTTAACAGCCGACTTTAGCCCTTGACTCCTGGAATGCCTACTTTCCCAACCATGCGCGAGGAAATTGTGAGAGTTCTTCGTGACCACTCCATTCAGACTTCAGGCCTCGAGATCGAAGCTTTATTGAGCGTGATTGGAGAAAAAGGGCTTCCCAGTATCGTCGGACTTGCTGCTTTAGTCCAGACCTCAAATTTTATTTAACATAATCACCGAATCTCAGAAACACTGCTTCACATATATCACAGCCCGTGCGTTGGATCTGCTTAGATTTTTTCTTTTTTTTTGCGTGTAAGCTGTTCGGCAAAGTCGCAGCAGTAGAATCAGCAGCCTCATCGAGCGCTCGCTAAGAAAAGTTAGCCTTATACTGACGCAGCATATTTCTGGCTTAAATAAAGGCAATGAAGTTTTCTCTTTTTTGTGGGAGTTGGGGGGGGGGGTGAGGGGAGGGATGCAACGACAGTTGGACCATCGGAAGTCACGATTCATTTCAAGAGAAAAACAAATTAAGGACCTCGTCGTTTTTACCATTTAATTAGCACTCATAACTCATTCTTGGTGTGTAAGAGAAACCAACAAGTTATCTCCTATTACTATCATTTTCATACAGCAGCTTGATTTACGTTGACTGACACTTTCTTGCAGGTATGTATGCTCTACAGAAGTTTAGCCGAGAAAATTCATTTAGGTTATAGAGTTATTATGTTGTGATTGTTTGTACGATTACATAGCACAAAGAGATGTTAACTCACAGCGCTGTGTAGGTCACAATGCCGTTCTATAGGGCCATTTTTTATTATTGTATTGTTTGTAGCATGAAACGTAGGGGTGCTGATGAGCAAAATTTTCTTTCGCACTATTGTGATAGAGAAACTGAAGATGAGGTGGCCTCACGACAACACAATTACATAGATCACGACAGTGGTGGTCAACAGCCTAACAGGTTGGACAGCGGACAGCGAGAATTCAGTTTGTAACTCTGAATGTTTTAGCAGCAAAAAGTCTGGTAACTCAAGGAAAGAGAGAAACGAATTTCATTGCGTGAAAGGTGGAGCGAATTCCTACATTGATGTGCCTCCGGCCTGCTACACCACGCTGGGGAAGGAGTATACCGGAGCAAGACACATAAGGTGTGAAGAGGCCTGAGAGTGGTGGAGGAGTTGAAATTGATTATGAAAGCTCTATAGTCTGCTGCCCTTGTGTGACGCTTACGTGAACGCGTCACAGCATCTTTGCGGAAAGATGTAGAAGCTAGCAGTCCATATGCAGTGCCAAAATACATGTATGTTCTCCTCGAGCAAGCCTAGCGGGCTGCTCGGGCCAGTGGAGTCCTGCACTGAGGGCCCAATAACGCTAGCTTGACACTTTAAAGAAGTTTACTCCTGCTCGTTTGCGTGCTTGTGCATGCGCGTGTCTGTGCGCATGTGTGCGTGCACGTACATGTCTGTGTGAATGGGTGTACGTGCCTGTGTGCGTGCGTGCGCCTGCATGTTGATTGATTGATTGATATGTGGGGTTTAACGTACCAAAACTACCAAATGATTATGAGAGACGCCGTAGGGGAGGGCTCCGAAAATTTCGACCACCTAGTGTTCTTTAACGTGCAACAAAATCTGAGCACACGGGCCTAATGCATTTTCGCCTTACCTCCATCGAAGATGCAGCCGCCGCAGCCGGAATTCGAACCCGCGACCTGCGGGTCAGCAGCCGAGTACCTTAGCCACTATAGACCACCGCGGCGGGCTGCCTGCGTGTGCCTGTGTGTACGTGCTTGCATTCAAGTGTGAGCGTGCGTATGTGAATGGGTGCGTGTGTGCGTGCGTGCGTGAGCGTACGTGTGTGTGTTCGTGAATGGGTGTGTGTGTGTGTGTATACGTGTGTGGTGGGGGGGGGTTGCATGCTCAAACCACCCTGTGAAAGGCGTCGTAAGCGTGCTGCTGCTCATTTCGGAAGGTGACGGAAAAAGCAATCAGCTATCCAACTGCACGTCTCAAATTTGTCACAATAACATCGAGGATAGTGCGTGCATTGAAAATAGGCTTACCTCTGGACGCAGCTGAATTGCTTCTATCTTATGTACCAAAAGCCCATAGTGATGAGACACGCTGTAGTGAAAACCTCTTGATTAACTTTGATCATTTTTGGTTCTTGAACGTAACGTTTAATATAAGCACATGGTTGTTCTTTTCAATTTATCCCCATTGAATTGCCACTGCTGTGGCCGGGAATCGAGCCCACGTTACTAAGCTCAGTAGCGAGCCACCGTGCGTGTACTACCGTAGAGGGTAATCTTGGGACAAAAGAAGCGTTTACTCTTGTTTTTTTTATTTTAGATGTGAAGCAGCTCTTTGTCAGGGCTTGTCCCTTGTCCGTCGTTGTAGCCACGCTAATATTTGGAGCGCCCACTAGATGGCTCTGTGGTAGAGCGCTCGCTCTATTTCGGTGAGTGTTCTGGTATGAGTGGAGACCGCTAGCGGCGCTGCGCTGTTCTGTATAATAAAATATCTTACTCCTATTTATCTCAGGCACAAAACGTAGTAGTATGAATGAAGACATAAGCATGAGTGCATTGAAGGCGAGTGCTCGCAAAGCAGGTGTGTGCGCAGCCATGAATGCCTGCAGTGATGAATAAAGAGCATCTCTTTACAGAACTTTAAGGCGACACATGGGTGCTTCGCATGCTGCTCAGGGTTCCCTTTTCGAGGAAATGGGTAGGGTTTTGTTTGTTTGTGTACAATAACGTGGTTAATAACACTATGTTTTCACGGGCGAAAAACACATGGCAACTGTCGGCCGCAATTGACGCCTTCGAGTGGCAGGTGGGCCGACACAGCCGCCGTCCGCTGTCAAGAGCAAGCTTGTTTAGGGCGCTCAAATTTTAGCAACATGTAGTCTTATGATAGCGTCGACATACGCAGGCAGTTCCTTTACAGCATCAATATGAAGAGCGAAAGTGGAAGCAATGTAAGCTGGTTGGGCGAGACGGCCTGCAGTGTCGCTATTTACCTGTGAAATGCCTTAGCTCTGTGCTTCCCAGTATCGCTATAGGAGCTTGTAAGCTGGCGTCATTTTGAATAAGTGCCGCGCCCGTGCACCAATTTATAAGGTTTGGAATGAGTTTGCTAATAAATCAATTGCAGCCCAGATTTGTTTTATGTCAGCGTTAGCGGTACTGCCGTTTAATTCCTCGGCATCCTCGGTCAAGATGATCGAAGCGGTAAAGAAACGACCGGCAGCACCAGCGGCTCTACGTTACCTGTATTCCTTGCTGTTTCCCGCTGTAGATATGCGGCTGCGTGATCTCCAGGTCGGTCGAACAGATAGCAGGAGTATGTCGAGTTTGAGGCGCGCTGTGTGCCTGACACTGTGAACCAAAATGCCGGATCCTCACTGTACCGGCTGGTGGACCAGCGTGTCGGACGCCGAATCCGATGCAAGATCGTACCATATGTGTCTCGCACTTTGTGGACTTGAGCATAAGCTGCTTCTTTCAGGGGAACTTTAACACCGTGCAAAATTATCCTAGCCGCAAATGACGGGAACCATGCAGTGAGAACACATGCGACGAATGCTCCGTGCGGACAGGCGATCACCGCGACGACAGCCAAATTTGTTTTGTTGTGGCGCTACCCGTCGTCGCTGAAAGATGCGAATGGGTACAAGATGTCGAAATTTCGTGAGGCAGGTTTTTGAAGATTCGAAACCCCTTCTTTAGATGGGGTAGCCAGTGAGCCAGTGAGAACAGTTAAGTGGCCCTTCTCCTTTTACTGTATTCCCTTCGTTCCCCGCTTTACCTGGGCAAGCAGGCTTCATCTTGAACTTGGCACGCCACCGCTCAATGTCTTTCTTCTTGGAGAAAAGAACAATTATGAAAAAAAAGAGATTTCGCTATGTTTAATACCCGAGCTTCTCGTTAGGCCCCCGAAAGCTGTAAAGCTGTGCCTGTATACATCAACATGAATAACCGGATGACGCAGGCTCATACGAGAACGCTATATTAGGGCTAGCATGTACTACCCATTCTGGCGAGAGATGCACGCGCCGCCTTCCACAACCAGCCAGGAGATCCGACCTACTCTTTCAGTTTGCTTGAGGCATTCCTGTAATTTCCAATCACTTCAGCGAAGTTTTGAAACCAATGCGAGTATCCAGAAAGAGCAACTAACATTTTGTGCCTTTAGCTTCACAAAGCTTGAAATTCCACAATTCTCGTTTTGGTAATTACATGCGTGCTGTGCATGCACTGTGATACCATCCGACTGTGCGATTTATCAATGATTGATAAATGCTAGTTTTTAATCTTTTTTCAAGCTTTTATTCTTTTTATTGCAATTTGGGGACATAAACTATATACATGCAATAGCTAACATAATTTTCTGTCAAGCTGTTTTGAATATGACTTTTATTTGTATGGCTCTCCCGCACCAAGCGTTTTGATACTAGAATGTTTTATAATTTTGGTCCCAAGAAGCTTGGGTACAAGAAATATCTGCAAGGGGCCATGTGCAGAACCCGAGCCGCTTTTGGACTCTTGCGTTCACGTTGCTCCGCGACCCAAAAATCGAAAAGTGTGGGCCCCCAGGGCGTCTTGGGTCGCCAGCGAGGCAATGCAGACGCAGCGGGGCCCATGACGCAGTGGGGCCTTTGTCTAGCATAATTTAAACGTCGCCACGCTTGGCGCCCCGCACCTTTGACCCAACGTCACTTGTGTTTGCCCAAACTCTAAACCTATGCTACTCCTACGAACACAACAGTGGCCTACTCAATGTAGCTTGGGTACACAGCGTGTTGAATCCCCAATTCCGAAACTTTCTGTTGGTCATTTTCGCTCAGTGTTTCAACGTCGTAGACATGATTTAACTAGACAACATACCATGAAGCCAAATTAACGGGTAATACAAGGGCTTCTTACTGTTGAAAAAAAAATCACAGCCCACGAAGTCGGCGTAAGAATCGTCGACAGCCCACCGAGGTGAACCGTGAAGTTTAGTGAACGAATGGCAAAGCACGCCTTCGATCCCTGCAAATCTTCCCTCAGCCATAGTAAACTACAAAAGCCACAAAACGTCAAAATCGGAAAAAGCAGAGCAGTAGAAGCAAAGACAGAGCTGTCTCTGTTTCTCACAGAGACAGCTCTGCTCTGATTTTTCTGATCTCGACGTTTTGTGGCTTTTGTATTTTACAAAGTATGTACCAACTTGCCCAACCAGCAACTCTCCTTCCCTCAGCCCATCACCCGGGGTATCCGAGCACCTCGAAAGGTATAGATAGACAACAGAAAGGCTGCTAAATGCGCCAGACGTCTGACGAAGAGTCCTTAAAAGCGTAAGATCAATTAAGAAAAAAACTGAGACAATACGCTGGTTAAATTGTCCACCAACAGCATTTCAAAAAATATCGGGGGACTGTTAAAGTGCCCTAAACCATCCGATAATTTTATTCAAACATTTCAAGTAAACGCGCACATCGCGTGCAGAGTGCCGTCGCGATCAACCATTCTATGCGTGATAGTGCTACGAGCCACCAGCGCGCCACGAATTTCAAGAAACAAAGCCTCCTTCTCTCCGGGCCCTTCGGGATTCCGCGTGACCGCGGGGTGTGACTTCGAAAAGTTTAATCTCTGACGCGCAACCCATTTATGCTATGATTGGTTCATTGTTTCGGAGTCGCCACTCCGGAATTGGAATAACTCCGGAATCATTTCAAATTTTCGCCACCCGGGAACGGAATGGAAATGGAATGAAGGCAACACCTGTGGGGAATGGAATGGGAATGAAATTAAGTGCATTTTGCATGGAATGAAATGGGAATGGTATTAGGTCCGAAAATAGAGCATGTTTTCGTCTACGCACTGTTCTTCAAACTTCGAACATGGGCAAGTCAGAGCCTCTAATTTAACAATAAAGCAGTTTTTATTACTTTTATTACATGCCATATTTTATTACAATCACAGCATATTTATAAGCAACGCGTACAATTATGTTCTAATAAAGACTGTGTTTCACCGAACTTGGTCTCTATTCTTCCCGTAACCGCTGGTTCATGACGTTGGTAACCATCATGTGGACTACTGCACTTTATTCACAACACCGGCCTAATGGCGCAAATAATACATACATACGCACTAAATATTATGCTTTAAGGGCAAGTCTCTCACAGTAAAAAATATACGCGTAAATTGCGGTGTCATGCCCCCCTCCTCTTATCCTTTGTGATTTTCCCCTAGGTGGCGTCTCACCAAGGAAAAATATATATCTTTGATACAAGTAAGACATTGCATAACTGCGCACAAGTAAACAGAGAAAGTAGTTCTCACAGCATTCATGCTTTCGGGGCGTGCTTGAAAAATGTGAGGACTGACGAGCAGCGTGGCCCAGCGCCCCGTATTCGATGCAATGACACCAAGTGCTCTAGCGGCGCACTGTTCCAACTAAGACGAGCAGATCTAGATAGATTTCTAGCCATTAACAAAATCATACTTTGGTCTATATTCATGGCTACTCCAGACGTGTGGAAAAACTGCTTAGCCTTCCTGAACCCTACTTTTGTCAGTATAAAAATACGCTATGTTGTCAATTTATCATTAACACTTTTAAACTTAAACAATTCGATAGCAGCAGATTTCGTTGAAATATGCTGGCCAGGGTTGTAAGCAGAAATGTGTTTCGGGGGGGGGGGGGGGAGGGGGCTTGGCACTTTCTTAATGTAAAAATCGGGCCGGGCCGAGAAATAGCCATTTTGCCGAAGTATGCATGGCGAAAAACCCATTTTCTGCAGTGGGGTAGTAGGCATTGGCCTGGAGTGCCACCCCCTGGCTACGTGCCACGGATACTCAGCATGCAAATACTATAGGTAGCGGGAAAACTTCCCCAGTGTGAATTAGTAGGGTGGTTGTGCCGATCTTGATATGCCATCATCTGCTATCCCTAGACCTTGGTAACGTGTTTTGCGTACTTTTGAAGTTCTTAGTGAATCTGATGGCATCACCTTTATGGGTCATTCATTCTTAACTCGATGAAACTATCAAGATGCCTGTGTACTACATTGCGGAATTAAAGAAATATAATTGAACTGCCCGGACATTCCTGGAGCGGGAATGGGCTAAGATTCTTCATTCCGAAGAATTAAAAAAAAATAGAGTGTGGCAAGTTGTAATTTCCCGGAATGGAATCGGAATGAAACTAACGCACCCATTCCGCAACACTGGATTGCTTGAGCAAGAGCCTACAACTTCCAGTTAGTCTGCAAGCAGCTGTGCGCGCTTCTTGTCGTTCACGCTGCTTTTGTTCGCCTATGAGCGCTTGCGACTGCGGCCCGTATCACAGGATCCATACCGGCACGATTCGTATAAACATGAGCCGGCATGTCAGCAGCGGTTCGCCAACAAGCCCGCAGTTGACGGCATCGACAGAGGAACGGAGCCGCGGCAACCAGAGGTAGACGGTGTTTTGAGCAGCGCATCGGCCTTGACGTATGCCCGTGCGAGATTGGAAGGGGCGCTCGGAGAGAGTGCAAAGCGGCTTTGGGTAAGGATACCAACGAGAAGTAGCGAAGCAAAGAGCGAGAAGAGTCATTGCTGCGTTTCGATAACCAATGCATTTGGTTATCGAAACGTGGAGATCACTCTTCCCGCTTTGACGTACGTTATTCTTTACGTACGTACACTCGTGCACAACTTCACCACCACAACTGAATTTTGACCTCTGGGTGGTTCAAGGGCCCTGTATGCTCTCTCTCTCTTTCACACAAACACAGACACACAAACACACACAAAAACACGCACACACACACACACGCACGCACGCACGCACACACACACTTCCCCATCGCTATGGCATGCTTCTCGTTGGAGTCAAACTGTGCGGCAAGGAAAATGAAAGCGCAAACTTATCTCCGGCTCCCATCTTTATTTGCATCTACCCTAATTTTTTGCTCATGACCAACGTCGCTTTTTCGCTCGCACCCCAAAACGCCCGAACTTCTGCAAAACAAGCTTTTCTAGATGCGTGACAGTACACTGTAAACAGAAATAAGCCGAGATGGGAGTAAATGACCTTGTCCTCTAGCGCACGCCCAAATGGGAGTTTTAAAAAACCGTCCGGAGGGAGTAAAAAATTTACTCCACATCAGTAGGGGGTTTTTGCATGGTGCCAGGGGAGTTTTTATTTACATCCATTGGGGAACTTTTTCAGGTCAGTATGGGAGTAAATTTTTTGCATCGACAAAGAAAAAAAATTACGTCAGCAGCCGTACCATGCGCAAGCGTAACTTTAATTACATAACATTTAATGCGCACAACAATGATTACAGTACACAAACATTATCACAACGTTCACGTTATATCACAACACTCGCACTCACCACAGCTTGCCACACGCAGTACACACCTACTATATAGTCACCGGGTATATATATGCACCACATTTTTACCTCCCATGTAGCCCTGGTGAAAGCCTTTTTTTCGCTATTAATTAGGCAATAAATACGCACGGCGTAAGTATGAACTTGCGGTGGTCTGATGTAAGCACTTCAACACACATGCCTTTTATCCTAAGCCTGCCTAATATTCATTATTTTTTTACTATAGCGAAAAAGTTTCATCAGTTGACGCTCTGTCGTACGGGCTGAATTTGCATTAGCAGTACTGTTTGTGGACCCGTAAAATGCACGGAATCATACACAAAGTGCGCGCGGCCTTGAACGAACACATTAACGAGGCACATTTAGCAGCTCCAGCGATGAACCGAGGTAGACCGCCGCTACCGCATTCGACGACTAGGCCTCACTCACGAGTACGGCACGGTGATTCGATGAATGAGAGCTCGCGATCTCAAAATGCTTGCTGATGTGCAGTTTACGTCTCATTTTTCCCATGCACAGAAATAGGTGTCCGCTATCCACGCAGTTTAAGCTACGGAGCGATAGACTTAAACAAATGAGACGGTTCGCAGTCGCTTTTCCCGTTGCTCGCATGCATTGCATGTATAGCTCGCAGAGCTCGCCACGGCGGCCGGTGCGCAGTGCGAGCTCGATACGATGCCGGCTCGATACCGACGAGATAGTGAGGCCTTCCTACCGCTTAGATGTCGCAGCCGGTGAAATACCGGTGACACTCCGAGAAGCTACTATCGGCGGAGACGGGGCAAGCGCGTCGCCGGCGCAACTCTCAGACTGGTTGCCGGCCAGCCTGCCGTAGTCGAGCGAAGCCTACTTCGAACCGCTTCGAAGTTTTACGGTGCAATCGCTGACGATCGTACTCCGCCTCGTTCGGCGCTCACCTTGTAGTTAGTCATTGACAGCTGTGGTCGCAAGGCGCAGAAGACTGTTATACATCCCAGCAGCCTTCATTTTTTGTGAAACACATTCTTTGCATCGCCGGTGGTCGGTGCTAGCTCGTAGCGCTTGCCGCGGTGGCCGGCGCGCAGTGCGAGTTCGATACGATGCCGGCTTGATACCGATGGCATAGCGAGGCCTTCTTACCACGTAGATGTTACAGCCGCGATAAAATACCGGTGACACTCTGAGAAGCCACTATCGGCGGAGACGGGGCGAGCGCGTCGCCGGCGCAACTCTCAGACCGGTTGCCGGCCAGCCTGCCGTAGTCGAGCGAAGCCTACTTCAGACCACTTGGAAGTTTCTGATGGTGAAACTCCAGGAGCAGCCGCTGACGATCGTAACAGCTTACTTTTGCTACCATTAATTTATTCTTCGAAGTTTTTGTTACTCGGCCCTTTGAAGCGCGGCATTCACGACGTTTCATTGAGGAATCAGACCGATGTGCAGCGTGGTTTAACGGTGCGAAATATATTGAAATGTTCCCAGTAAATACCAACCAGTCGTTGCTATTCTTCGGTGCACTTATAATATCGTTGCCTGTTGACAGATGCTTACACGGTTAGCCACACAAAGCACATGTGTTTCACACCGACGTGCAAACATATGCCCGTACACACACATACACACACACACGTCACACCCAAAGAGGGTTTTTAAAGCTCCTATAGGGAGTTTGTAACCACGTGACCTGAAACTCCCTGGGGAGTTTAACAAGGTCATGTCGTTCATAAACTCTGTGATTAAGGAGGGGGCGTTTTAGGATGACATGTGCCGAGTTCACTCCCTACCAGGGAGTAAATAATTGAGGCAGGGGAGTTTTGTGGGCTTATGTGCTGGAGAAACTCCCATCTCGGCTAACTTTTGCTTACAGTGTAATTGTTCGATTTTTACGTCCCGAAACTACCATGATTATAAGCAACACCTTAGTGGAGGGCTCCGGAAATTTGGCTATCTGGAGTTCTTTGGCATGCACCTAAATCTAAGTACACTTGTCTCAAGTATTTTGCCTTCATGGAAAGGCGGCCGCCGTGGCTGGGATTTGATCTCTCGACCTTTGGGTCTGCAGTCGAGCATCATAATCACTAGACCATGCGCCGCAGAGGGGACGCGTAGAATTGGAAGCAGCTACAGCAGAACGGAAGCTATCTTACTCTCTGTAATTTGAAGGACGCCATAGTATGCTGCCAAATTAAGGCCGTTAATCCTGTTGTTGAACCGCGTGCGGTGCCAAGCACTTGTGTGAGAGGTGCCTGGCTTATGACGTGAAGAATTTAAATCCGGGTCAAAATAAAGCCACCGACAATCTCTATAAATAGAAGGGGTTACATATAGGACGCCCATAAAGTGAACTGTGCGGCTTCGCGTGAAGCCGGACAATGCACTATATGGAAGAGCTCGCAGCTTACGTCTTCGAATGTACGGTATGTCACGTCATTGTCGGTGCGGCGCTGCACACGAGGGGCCAAGATTTACGAAGCTGAGAGTGCGCGCCGGCGTCGGGACGCGCATTCATCAGTGCGCGTCGAGCACAGGCGGTCACTGTGGACGATGCTTGTCATTCTCCCATTGACGGACGTCGTTCTGGTCGGCGACCACTGACCCCCGGCGGCCGACCCCGCGCCTGACCCATCCCGAGGCAATGGGCCGTGCGATCAAGACCCGCACTCAGCGCAGCCCGGATTCGCTACTCAAGTGCCGCCGGGAACAGGCTCGTAAATGGGGAGGCCCCTTGTCACAAGGCTCCTTGCAGGTGATTCACCCCGTGCGTCCAGCACTGCCACCGGCTGCCTCGTTCCCAAGAGGAGCGCCCCGGGAACAACTGGTCCGCTTTGAACGCGCTGTCCGCCACACGCTTCGGCCCGGCGCTACTCTCCTCGCCTTAGCCACGATAGCCATCCTGGGAGACGCTGAGCGCTGAGCTTCGTGAGGTTCCTAGCAGCGTGTCTAAAAGTGGCAGTCGCGATGCATGGCACTATCCTCAAATGAAGAGAGCCCGTAACGAGTGCACACACCAACTTCGGAAGCATACATCGCATGCAAAGTGAGTTGACTATATATGTGGATGGGGTTAACAATGGGAGAGACAAATGAAATACAGAAGGCAGGGATCTGAACCAGAGTTGTTATAATTTGAAAAAGAAACGTGCGTGTACTATTTTCAGCAGCCAGTAAAGGAGTATGTCCGTTGACCGCAGAGAAGGAAGTAAAATAATGAAAAGACAGGGAAGAAAGTAAATGGGATAGTTGAACCAGTGTGTGAACGGGATTCTGAAAGTCTCCATCAGCAAAGCGACGAAAATGTGGTAGATGATTCTGCACTATCGTATACCACCTCCAGTTATCGTTCCAACTTCAACCGCGCAAAAGTTGACAGCCCTAGATGCACTTGAAAAAAAAGTGCAAATACTAGATGCAATTGCTAAAAAAATAACCAATCATTACTAGATTGCCCAAAGAGATTTCTGAGCGCAGCATCGTGTTAGGGCAACGCTAACTGTGTTTGAAGTTTGGTCTATCGGCAGTTGGTAGCCACACAACATTTGCCAAAGAAACTGCCAGTGCTACTTGCAAGACTCAGCGCGTTCCAGGCGTCGTGAATCAAGCGAAACGCCTACAGCCCCGCTACAACAAGTGAAGCCAGCAGCATGCGCACGGGCTCCTTCCGATGAGCAAGCGCGCGTTACGGAGGAAGAAAGCGAGGTTAGAGGCCAGTGGCTGGTGATATTGACAGATTCCGCGTTCGCTCTCTTACGTCCTCGTACGCTGTATCGGTTATGCCGCTGCTAGCAAACAACGGCGATGTTGTTCAGTTCAGGAACGGGGGCCTAAGAGCTGCTCTTTAAAAAAGAATACAGGAGCAATACCAGAGGCAGTTGATGAAGCGATACCTACCACACTCTAACAGTTCGCAGGCGGCAGCAAGGGCCAGTCATCATAAGGAAGCACAACGAGAATTTTCGTTTCCCTGCGCATGTAAAAATTCTCATGTTTTGGCCGCAGGACTTTTATTCTGTCAGTGGCCTTTGAACCACTACAAAAAAATTACAGCATATCCACGGAGGGAATGATGATGAGTTGGGCGAAGCGCTGTAGTGTTTCATCGCTAAACCATGAACCATCCGTGAATATCACCCACTATATCATCAAAGACGTGACAAACACTCTATATATTTATACAAGAAACTTTATTATTCGTAAGTTGTAGCTATATGTCACTTCCGTTCTCCCTTCATTATAAGAGCTTTATGGTCCGTGAAGTGGTGGATCGGTGATGGGGCGTAGTGGGGAGGCGGAGTAGTGGCAGTTTGCAAAGGTGGAACTATAGGCGGTCACGTACAAACAAGAAATGGACACAGTGGGACAATCTATGGCTCTTGAACACGCACCTGGATACAAGTACACGACCATCTGGCATGTCATATTGGCTACTTGTCAACAGTATTTGCCCTATGGTCAGTAAAGTGGTGGATCGGCGATGGGGCGTAATGGGATGTTTGCAAGGAAGAAGTAGTGGACAGTTGGCAAAGGTTGAACTACGTATAGGTGGTCACGTACATACATACAAAGGATGGACATATTCACACCTTTAGGAGCTCCGCCGCCCCCCCAAAGTACAATATTTAGACAAATCCTACGCACCACGTAATCACTGCTAAGAGAATTTTTTCGCGAGTAACCTGCCAACAGCAAAGTTCTAGATTATGTAAAAATTTCTAAAACCTCATTGTCACTATGGGGCGTGCTGTATATTGTTAGGAACTAAGTATTTTTATTATGGCTTCCTGTAATTCTTAACCGGCTCTCAACACATAATAGAGGAGCATTTTTGTGTTTTCAGTGAGGCGCCACTGACGCATATCCGATTGTATACACGACGTCGTGCTCAGCAGCACAACTGTATCTTTCCTTACTGCCAGAATGAAATAAAGACACAGGAAGAATGACAGAAATGAGCGCTCGTTTTCTGGCATCCTTCCTCCTGTTTTATTTTTTTTGCGTGTGCGCTGAAAGTAAGGACGCAAAAGCCCTCACTCGGACGCCCAGCTGTGGTGGTCAAGAAGCAGATTGTCATTGGCACTGAGATGAACCAGTGTCTCGAAAGTGCTTGATTTGATTGATTGATATGTGGGGTTTAACGTCCCAAAACCACTATATGATTATGAGAGACGCCGTAGTGGAGGGCTCCGGAAATTTAGACCACCTGGGGTTCTTTAACGTGCACCCAAATCTGAGCACACGGGCCTACAACATTTCCGCCTCCATCGGAAATGCAGCCGCCGCAGCCGGGATTCGAACCCGCGCCCTGCGGGGGCGAAAGTGCTTATATCACTGGGCGTGAAGTGCCTGTTAAAGTACTACGGTTGAAACAACATATGCACTGATTTCAATCTTCAGCAACATGAAACAATAGCATAATGTGCGTACAATAAAGTTTTGAGTTCTTCAATACATGGCCTTCTTCGCAATGATTTCAAAACTGCTCACTGTGACTGTGAGTATCGTGAACAAGGATACCGCATGAATGCCGAAGTGCGATATGTTTTTTTTTCAACTGCGTCATTGCATTTCTTCGCAAGATGAGTTCGCACCAAACACTGAATTACAATAACTGTTGAGCGAAAACCCACGACAAGGGGACGCAGGCGTGTACGTACTTCTCATTTTCATACAGAATTCAGACATGCGGGCCCCCAGAACTTTCTCAAACGTCGAAAACGATGAAATTGCAACAAAGTTGGGGGGCAATAGGGGCAGTAGCCAAACGTGCAGCTTGACAATGCTTGGCTTCACAGGAAATGGTGTAATATTTTTACCTCGTTGGATAAGCTGGCTATGCGGCCTTGTGCGCTGCAGTTTTCACTGAACAAGTGGCGCCGTCCCGTGGCGCGGCGTCCTGCTAATCACTCGCGACTGCGAGTGGCTGCGCGGGCGGGAAAATAGCAGTTCGAAGGGATCAAGCTAATTCATGGTCACACAGGAGTTTCGCGTGTATGACCGCGATCACATCTGCAGTAACGATGCCGGTAAGCTGCCGGTCAGATGCAAAAAAAAAAAAATGTATGGACTTGCATAGAACACTCAGGAATGCGATCGATGAAAGCGTTGGATAAGGGTGGCGGAATGTGCGATATAAGCAGACACTTTTCATTTTTTAGTGCTTAATATTGTGAGTTCGTGCTCTATGAGCACCGCCACTGGTGGCCGTGCGCGTGAATCTGTCGCGACATCCTCCAAGAGCCACAGCGCCACTATAACTGCAGTGTCGAGGCCCATTGCATGCCCATAGTGTAACCGTTTATAGTTTCGGATAAGCCACCGTTCACTCTTGTTGCCCATGGTTTCCTGCTGGTGTCCACTCCTTCTAATTGTGATGGTCCGCCTACAGGCACAACACAGAGCACAGACCGCCGTTTGAATCTGCCGTTCAAACATAAGTACAGTTTGTTGGGGCATGCACAAGGTGCCTCTGTGCCGCACAAGCTTACATGAAACCTTCAGTGTGATATCATCTCGCCTTCACAGCCACAGAATCTAAGCTATACAGCAAGCTGCTTTCCATTATTCGGCATATCACGCCTTGCCCTGAGTAAACCACACTAGGCGAAAACACAGCCGCTCTCGGACGCGAAGCTAAAGACGCTGACGACCGCAAAAGCCAGTGACGGTGAAATATGAAGGAAGTTAAAAACGAAAAGAGCTAAGAACACTGCATTCAACTCGTCCCTAATAACTGCGAGAAAGTTTGAATGACGAAACTTTCGTATAGCGGCAACAACGCGGGCCTATCGGCCGCTATGATCAAGATATTAGCCGGGCCGCCGTAAAGCCGGCTGCTCTGCGTGACGGGATCTTCTCTTTCCCGGTCCTCTCGAGCGGGCGACATACGCGCTCAGGCAGACACGACGCACGGAGAAGCAGACGCGCGCGCCCCTAAATCCTGAGCATTATTATCGTCCCCGTATCGGAAGCTGGAAATCCGGCGACAACATGCAAATGAGGGTCCCATCCCCGCTGCCCGCGCGCCACCGGGAACTCGTTACAAGCGCCGATGCGTCGCCGAAGCGAGAGCGGGGCGCGACCCTAGCAGCGCGTTGGTCTCATCCCCCCCCACAACAGCGGCGTTCAGAGCGCTTACATCGGCGGCGCGTCTGGCGGACGCTAAATCCCGGGCACTCATAATTTATATGCCGTTCGAGGGCCGCCGTCGAGATAATGGGCCTCTATGGGGGATTCGTTTTGCCCGACGCGTGTCCGAGACCCGGAATCAGCCCCCGATAAGCAAGAATCTCTTGCGGGGAGAACTGCGACGCGCTCACGGCCAAAAATGCATAGAGCGCCCGATAGCACGCCGCGACGCGGGCTTGTCGCCGGAGAATAACGGGCTCGGGAAAACAAACCCCTGGCACAGCGAATTCCACCGCACGGAAGGCTTTCCTGTCGATTTTTCTCCTCTTTTTTTTATATCGCCTGAGTTTCTTTCTTTGCTCTGTTACGCGTGAGAACTACAGGAAGAAAATGCATCATTTATAAAAAAAATGTTCTAAATGTACACGATAAGCGCGATGAAAAGGAGCGGGATGGGTGATGTTAATTCGTCGCAAGATGGGACCGAAAACGAAGTCGTTATGGGATGTGTTATGCCTTGCGCTGTTTTACTTGTTGCCTCGTCTCCATGACCCCACCGTCCTTCGGCACTTCCGTCCGATGGATAAACCTTCGCGCGAGCTTCAGCGCTTTCATAGTCCCCAGCTGATTGAAATTAGAAGTGCACGAGAGAAATTTATTATGCAAGAGCAATTTTAACGTACAAAGAAAAGCTTGCCACCTACGGTAAAGCGGGGATGACATCATACTTGTCTACAGTAACAGGAGTGATAATTACTGGATTCCACAGCAACTTTCCTTGCTTTTTCTACCTCCGATCTCTTTTTGGCACGTGTGATTTAATAAATTTGGTGAAATAATGATACACATTCCAGGTAGTTTGGACATGATGCTAGTGAAGTAAAAGAAAAGTGAGAATCTGAAACCGTTACAATGCTCCAGACATCTATGCCACCGTTTTGCTTCTAACATTTATGCTCTATTCTTTGACTAAGCGCTTTTCATGTTGGGTATAGGTTATTTTGATTGTTACGTTACGTATTGGTTCCATTACTTATTACCCCGCTAAAGGTATATCAATAGGGTGGCTGTCGGCTCACGCCTGCAGTAAATGACTGCATTTATGGCATTGCACGTAAAAGAAGAACAGATTAACAGCTACACGAAAACTGTGCTCGCCTCTTTGATATGTTAGAGTATGCAAGTATGCACAAGTATCTACAGCAGCAGCGCAAGTGTAGTAGTAACGTTCAATACCACGTAAAAGTGTTAGAGCCGTCAGAGCTCTTGCATACAGTATCTATAGGTTCCCCCGTTTTTCTTACTTTTTTTTTCTTAGGACTTGCATATATGGGAAGTGATGGCTGGTATAAGCGGCTTACATGTCTCCTCATAGTACAGCGAACTAGACCCGTTCAGCTGTTTGACGCGTGGTTGTGTGACACCTGATTGTTCCGTTGCTGTTCTAAAAACGCTTTGTTACTCACATTACCATGCTTCCCTTCCCGACATGAAACCTACCTAGGGTGAGTTTGCAACGCTGTTTCAAGCACCGGCATAGCTCAGTGGTAGATGGGGGAGTGTGACATGTCATCCTTGAAATGATCACATAAGTTCCGTCACTTGTAGTGCACAATGTGCTCCAAATAACTTAAGCCCAGCCTAACTAAATCACACGGTCACTCGTAGAATGAAACCATACGAGTATTAATTATAGGCCCTTCGAGGCACTCAACGTACTACACGTTTGAGTTGTTAATTTATAAACAACGTTTGATCAAACCTTTAAGGAACACATTTCAAGGCAGAGGAGTTAACTCCTCAAGTAGACGAGTTATCAATATTTATAATCAGCTATCATTTGCAGAGAGAAATCAGTATTTTAAGGCAATACATATTGATGGACAAAACCTTTACAAGGACACGGCTGAGCAAGCAATGAGACAGAGTAAACGTATAATGATGGTAACAGATGGGTTTGTACAAATTGTTGGTTTTGGCGGCCGCTGTTGTCCAGCGTTCATATAACCCATTCGCACCCAAAAAATCAACCAGTGGACAGCAGATACCGCGTGGTCGGTCAGCTTGAAGAAGGCTGTCCAGTCTTCTCCGCGAAAGGAAGGCCCAATTTCATTAGCCAAGAAAACATTGTCTGAACAGACGGACCGGCCAAAAAACAGCCCCTCGGGCCAGATCGGGGAAACCCCTTTTCGGGCGCGCTAGAGACGGCGTGACGCGGCGTTCCGCGATGCAGAACACGGCTCTGGCGCGCGCGCTCCGGCCTCCGTCGGGCGAGCACTTGTGTGAATCACCTTCCTGAATCAACAGCAATTGAAGCGCGCCTCCACCGGAGTCCCGCAGAGCGGCGCAGTCGGCGAACGTCCCCGCGCTCGCCGCTCCCAGAGGAACGCGAGCCGACCGGAGCAGCGCAGGCGACGACCCGACCCCGACCCCCGACCCAGGGTTACGGCTACATAATAGCATAACTCGGTCCGCTAGATATGTAAATAATAAAACCCCTCGGGATCCGCTTCCCCGACAGCGTGTCCCCCCGCCTCGCAGTGGCCGCCATAACTGAGTTTCATAGCGACGGGGACACGAAATGAGATTGGCCGTGTTATTATAACTTTATCAAACGGCTCTTCTAATGGAGAAAACGGAGGCGGGTTGGCAGGTTGCTCGGTCTGTCTGGCCGCCACTTTCTCTCTCTCTCTCTATCGATATTGTACGGATAAATGCACTGGCACCCCCTTTTTGTCTCCGCCTGTAGCCTCCCCCCTCCTCCACTCTGTGCTTTCCCATTGCCTCGTTTGGGCCCCCTGTTTCAGCGCAGCCTGACACCAGCGCAGCGGCTACAGCAACTATCGTTGTAAACATGTGATGAGATTTCGCACTATGCATGTGACCATCGATCTCTGTTAACGTCGAAAAATGAATGCACGCAGTGACTACCTGAAATTACTGCACGGCCAGAGATGAACGGGCATCCGGTGCCCAACCAACAGTCAGACTTGACGCTTACTGGAGGAACTGTAAGGACCTTGATAGCAGTAGTTTATCTGTGCAATGTGACATTAGACTTCGTTATGTTATGAACCTTGTAATGCTGCATGCTCTTCCGGGCTTCTGCATTTTGCCGGTGTCATTAAAGTTTAATGGGCGCCTACATGTACGTGGGCTGTAAATTTGAGAAAAAGATGTGTAACCGCTAAATCAATAGAAGGATCGTATGAATTGACCAAATTCTACAAGAAATTGTACAGTTTCAGCCTCTTTGACACATTCGCTTTCTAAGGCCTTAAGTGCAACGTCGAACGCCGGCCCCGAAAAACACTGCTCATGGTGCAGAAACTCACGTGAGCGTAATGAGGTCGAATGAGCCGGAACCAAGGTATTTCGTTTGGTAGTCGGGTGTTCTACCACAAAAGCCACGGAAGTACTTGATACCGCCTTGGGAATGGACTCTATACTGTCGTCATGTCGAGCAAGGAGTCGCGTTAACAGACGCAATATTGCGCGGCCAAAACGTAGAATTTCATCAGACGTCACATCATGTGAACAATGTAACAATCAGATGCCGGAAGCTGCCATGTTGTTGGAAAGGCTGAGCTATAATTCATCGTCATCCGTCAAAATGTGAACAAAAGCGTGCACCTACTCATGTGTCTCAAGTGCCAATGATCATGATTATTTGCGCTTGAGACGTCCCAATGATGATGGTGGTGGTGATGATGATAATGATAAACTTTCCACTCCGAGTGAATTTTGTCTTCTAGTCATCTTAGCAGACTGCATAAGGGACCCTCTCAGTTTTTCTTGACTACTTCAGACGCTTACTTATTCCCTTTGCCCCTAACATCAGCGCAAGGTGGCCCGCTGATTTCATCAATAGCTTGGCACGGTTACCTACCATTCGCGGTGGTTTTCAGTGAAAAACAGATTCGGAATGTTCATTGCGCATAATATATTAAAAACGGACTGTAAAATAATACTTCGGCGCAACGTAAGCCTCAGAAGTCTGCGGCTCCAAACCACGCCCACCGCTGGTGATCGCTGTTTTGCCACGGTCTGTGTGACGTCATGCACTGCGTGGAGCGAAGCCGTCGTTTTCTACCAAAGTTTCAGACGCCGCAAGTTGTTCAAACTTAATGCTAAGATGAAATAGCTCTTGTGCACGGGCAGCTGAGCAGAGAACGAAATGGTCCACCGGAATGTAGATGCTCACACAGCAAGCGGCTTGTTACGTCACGGCTCGCAAGTGATCCAGTGCTGCCCGACTCTCAGGACACTCACATGCTTATGAAAATATTCAATTATAAGTTAAAAGCTCTACAAAACGCGGTAAATTTTGCCAGTTTGCGTGTGAACACAGTAACATTAATTCACATAACACAGATTGTGAATGAAAATTTTTCGTCACAGCCTATTAACCTCCTTGCCTCTTGCTTCTCTTCCTGTTTTTTTTCCTGCGGAGTGGCTGGTTAACTTGGCTCCCAAAATCATTTCAACTTCTCTTCGATATATTCTGTAGCAAGCGGCTTGTGACAACCAGCCTGGTGACAACCCCAGCATATTTTTTTATTTCGGCCACCCCGCCACTGTTGTCTATTAACCAAGGCACTGACCCGCAGGTCGCGGTATCGAATCCCGGCTGTGGCGGCTTCATTTTCGATGGAGGCGAAAATGTTGTAAGCTCGTGTGCTCAGATTTGGGTGCACGTTTAAGAACCCTAGGTGGTCGAAATTTCCGGAGTCCTTTACTACGGCGTCTCTCATAATCATATGGTGGTTTTGGGTTGTTAAACCCCACAAATCAATCAATCAATTTCCAGCCATTCACTTTTGTTATCGTTGAAGCATATATTGCACAATACATTAGGTATTTTTAAATCTGGGCTTTTATCAGGGGTGTTCCTAAATCTGGTGGCGGTTGCGTCCTGCCTTCACTAAATTGCGCTCTTCTCGTTGTAATGTCTCTTGACGAGTACTGAGGTGCTTCACGCGAAATATAATAACAAAGTCAAATATTAATGTTCCTTTCTCAACATTTTCGCACGTTCTCAAAAGTGATGATAGATACTTCTTGGTGCATTGCGCGCCTTCTGTAGCACAACACTAATGTCAAAAGAGAACATGCAGGGTTGCCGCATGCGCAAGAAGCGCAGCTCGTAGAGAACATCCCGGGTGTCGCCAGCGTGTTGCATCAGGCATGCGCACTGATGGGTTGGGAGCTGTCACATGGCCTTCGGCTCAGACGAATACGGCGAGCAAAACGTGCGCACGCGCAGTGCTGAATGCATTATACGGATTGAAATATTTGGCCACGCGTGTCGTGCTGAAGGAAAAGAGGGGAGAATTTCCATTTTTATGAGCAGCGCCCGGCGCTACAGCTCGGCGTGGATCGCCAAGCGGGGCTCACGTGCACGCTCCTGCAGACCGATTATGCTCGTAGATTCAATGCCCGAAGACGCGGGTTTGATCCCGGGCGCGACAGTCCCATTTCGATGGAGGTGTGATGATATAGGTACGTGTGCTTTGATTTAGATGCACGTGAAAGAACCGCAAGTGGTAAAAGACCTCCACTATGGCGTGTCTCATATTCTTATCAGAATTTCGGCATGCGAAACCCTGGAAATGTTTATGATTATCCCATTTTCGAGTCACAGCGAAGAAACAGTCAAGAGCAGTGTGTATAGAAGCCCGTAAGTCCTTGTAACAGCACGGTCAATGCACCAGTGCTCTCTTTCGAAGCATTAAACATTGTCCATACTTATGAGCATGGCACCGACGATGTCAGCATAAATGCAAATAATCAGAAGGCGAGCTGCTCCATAGAGAAGAAGAAAACAATGACGACGGCACATGCAAACCAACATACACATTCTCACTCAGCGACAAAGTTTGTGACAGCGTTATTTAATGGCTACCTAATTTATTTCTGGCGAAAAGTTTGAATTATGGACGCATGTGTATGGCGTGGACACTAACGTGCAGGAAGGAAAGTTATCCTACCTACACTATTGCAATGGCTTTTGTTCAATATACTTCACTGTTTCACAGAATCGGTGGCGTTGCTAGAGCACTGCGCGGGCCCGGGCCAACACAAAAGCCCGAGCCCGGCCCGGCCCGCGGGCCAGGCCGGGTACTCCGAAGCGTTTTGAGACAGGCCCGGGCCGGGGTCGGGATTGAAAGTCTGGGCCTGGGCCGGGCCCGGGCTTGATGCCACGGGTATGGGCTTGACCTTTGTTTTAGTCTTTGGGCCTGCAAAAAAAATACCTAATTGGGACCTTCATTAAAAGGCCTAAGTCTGGTCTTCGAGCACATGCGAACGTTATGCATTGCATGGTCTAAGGAACTCTGTGCCAAGCTTAAGCGACACGTGCAAAGAATTCGAAGTTCAAGTCCGTGCTAACTCAGTACGATGCGATAAAGGACCTCGTGGATTCAAAAGGAGATCTGTGCCTCGAAGACGTCAATACGGTATATTGACGGAGGTCCTCGAATTGAATTCTTGGAGCCATTCAAGGAAGCCATCGAAAAGCTTGAGCAGGACAAAGTAGTAACGCTGCCCCTTGTATTGATGTACTACACAAAACTGAAAAAGCACCTATAATGCTGCTTCGACAAACTCACCAGAAGTGCGCAAGCTCAAGTCACGGACGTTCGACTTTTGTCGAATAAAACAGCCCATATATGAGTGCTTCACAAAATGGCTACGCTTTTGCGGACGCCTTTCGACCATCTCTACGTTCTTAATGTGCAGGAGAAGAAAACTATTAACGACATAATACCCGAATTGTTGATTGATCTACATCTGCGTTTGCCACAAAGAGAAACGAGCACAGAACATCCGGATAATGAGCCCCCAGCAAAGCGTACGTCCCTTGAAGGATTTAGGGAGTGGTCCGATGCTGGGGAAACTCAACGAGCCGACAGTGAGGTTAAGAGTTACCTTCGGCACAGTGAAACGTGTGAAAACGTTGAGAAACTGCCTTGGAAAAGGGATTGTTCGATAGCTCAATAGTGTAAGGCCTACTGCGCTTGTCTGTACGTTGTATATTTAATTCTGGGTTTGCGCTCAGTCTACTTCAGCTGGAAGTGCCGCTTGTCCTTTGTAGTTTTGTGTTTATTTGGTCTGTGTTTCTGATATTTTGCCGCTAAAGTATCTCATTACCGATAAAGCGTCAGCCTCGCATGGCTTGATTATTGACCATGAGGGCGTGATGAAAAAGTTGCGAAGTTAACATGTTATCCTCGTGTTGGCTTGAAGGAGCAACTTTCTTTCGATTCTACGTCATAAAACTCATCCTATAGATATAACAAGTGTTTACATGTGCATTCGATAGATTACCTCACTATGCAAGGCGAACGTATACACGATTAAGCGTGCTGCACATTTGCAGTTTCGATAGTGGCGGCATTGTCGTTACTTTTTCTCAAATAATTCATAATAAAGCGGAAGCGAACCGTGTCTGTCATAGAACTTGTTTTTGTTATTATAGTCCCTAATAAGCGTACTTTTTGGCAAAAAACATTCTTTTTTGCATCATAAGTGAGCTCTATATATAAAATACGAATTAAAACGAATTGGCCACTATTACATTATCAACGTGTCTCCCCCGAAAATCTTTTTAGATTCAATATCCCACCAATTAGCGCCACTGTTGACGTGCAAACGGGGTATAACATAATTCACTTTGGCAGGGCGAAGTCAAGGTAACTATCAATACTGCAAAACTATCAAAGAAAGGAATTCAAGCATTTGCACTCTTCAAGATAACGGTGTGAGTCTCCTATTTCTTACCTGATCTCAATACATCAATATTAATAAATATAAAACTTTCTCATGAATGCCTTGCTATTTAGAACTGTAAGCCTTTGTATGCATGTGGCCACGACAAATAAACATTAAAACACACCGAATAACGTGTTTTTAATTCATTGCAACCATTGCCGTATCTTTCTCAGCTACACCTTAACGACTATCATTAGAGTGTGAATAGATCGCCCCGCCGCGGTGTTCTTGTGGCTAAGGTACTCGGCTGCTGACCCGCAGGTCGCGGGTTCGAATCCCGGCTGCGGCGGCTGCATTTCCGATGGAAGCGGAAATGTTGTAGGCCCGTGTGCTCAGATTTGGGTGCACGTTAAAGAACCCCAGGTGGTCGAAATTTCCGGAGCCCACGACTACGGCGTCTCTCATATTCATATGGTGGTTTTGGGACATTAAACCCCACATATCAATCAATCAATCAATCAATCAAGCAATCAGAGTTTCAATCAATCTGAAATAAACATTTTCTCATCTAAATTTGTTGAACGAGTATTCAGTTCCCCTTTGAAACCTAATTGCTCACTACCGGCTTTTGATTGTTCTTGCAAAAAAACAAAAGTGTCCAAGCACACCTACATTAGTTAATATTCTCATTTCACCTCATTAAGACCCCCCAAAAATCCGTGATAGATCAGTAGTATAGAGGCATTAATGCAAGAGCCGGAACGCACTGCAAGGTACAACCTTAAGAAAAAAAAGAACATAATATATTCAGCAAACTCGCTAAAAAATGGCTACCTAAGGTCTTTCATTCGGAATGCAATTCGCTTCCAAAAAAGTGCAATTTGAGAAAGGCAGCAGCAGTCTTTGCCAGATTAACTCCATGACAGGAATATTTCACTCTCCGCTATATCCGTAGTGCCAGCGAAACCATCGCACGTTTCAGGCGAACTCCGACGACCGAACATCAACGAAAGGCTGAGTCAGGCGACAGTAAGAACGTGAGTGACCCGTCCGTTGACGCCCTGTACACGGGTAGTCCTAAACAGGAGGTCTGAAGCCCGAGCTGGGGCCAGTTCTAAACCGCGAACGATGCCACGCGCACGCGACTTCAAAGAGAAAGCACATGTTCGAAGAACCGCTGGCGTACTCAGCTCCCGAAAAGAGAAGGGGAAAAATTCTACACGCCCCAAAATCCGAATGCGTTGCCCACTGCTGTCGATGAGAACGGGTGGTCCGTGAATGTGTTTTCAGCATTACGAACCCAATAGCGCCATTTCTGTCTGCTCCCAAAGACTAGACAATGATAGAACGCAACCAATTAAGGCACCTTCAAAACTTTGACGAGCCCAATCACAGTCTCACGCACCCTTTCATACCCACCAGATAAGAAAAAAAGGCCGTCTTTGCGTGTTTCCCCTTCTTGAACTCTAAAAAAGAAACCTTATGGATTCCGAATAGTCAGGACAATGCTCACTCGATGTTATAAAGGCCTGACCCCACTTATCCGGTGCAGCGCGTCGGCGCGTGTATCTCTGACGCAGGGCCAAGCCCTTTCTCTTATGAAGAGAGAGGGAGAGCGCAGCTTCGCGTAGCCACGCGCGCCCTTTCTCATTGGGAGAGGCGGCGGCGCCGCGGCAAAAACCCACCTACCGACGCTCCGCAACGGATACGTGGGGTCAGGCCTTGAAAATAAGAGGGCGTCGGCGGCGCTTCTAAAACTTGTTTTATCTTTTCTTCGGCGGTGTTGTTTTCTGGAAGCAGTGTCTCCAGAACGGTGTTTTTGCATTTTTTCTTAGATAGCAGCCGCATACGATGAGCACCGGAGCGGCGGGAAGACGACCTCGCACGCGGCTCGCGATTCGCCAAAGCGAGCGCAAACCCTGGAGGTTCAGCAGCGCAAGCACAAGACGATATTGGTTTACGCGCATACACTCTGATTCCTGCATTTCTGAGCCATCTTTTGAGCAAAAATGTGTGCGTCGCAAGCCATCCCACAGTATCACACACACGCGGGGACCCCAAGTAAGCAGGACTGCCATGCGAAATCCATACTTTGATTGATTGATATGTCGGGTTTAACGTCCCAAAACCAGCATATGATTATGAGAGACGCCGTAGTGGAGGACTCCGGATATTTCGACCACCTGGGGTTCTTTAACGTGCCCCCAAATCTGAGCACACGGGCCCACAGCGTTTCCGCCTCCATCGGAAATGCAGCCGCCACAGCCGGAATTCGATCCCGCGACCTGCGGGTCAGCAGCCGAGTACCTTATCCACTAGACCACCGCGGTAGGGCGAAATCCATACTTTGCGAAGATGGAAGGAGTAAGACACCGTGGTAAAAAAAATGGCTTCGTGAAAGTGCGAAAGGCATACTGGGGGGGGGGGGGGGAAGAAGAGGGCACCTTTTTTTCTTTTGTTTTCAGTAACCATCTCTTTCTTTCTTCTTTTACTTCTTACTTGTACTGCCGTGCTTGTACGTAGTACAGTCGAGTACATTATGCAGATTATCGCACGAGCGTCGACCTGCCTAACGTCCCACTGCGTAGCGGCACGATCATTTCGGAACAGTGAAAATCAAGACTGCGCATTTTCCCCCCCTCGTTGGCTGTTCCATGCTTCAACAATTGCCCCTACAATGAAGGTTATGTCCAAAACTTTCTTTTTATGTCGACCCTTCCATTCGTTGCGATCAAGTGTATTCTTCGTGAGCTCTTATCTCTGTAGGTGATTACGAAGTTGCCGGGAAGGATACGTTAAAGGTGGTGCTTGGCAATGCTTCGTTTAATCAGCTTTCTATAGAGTGATACCCTCTTCTCGAAGGAGTAATTTGGGACATGGTGCTGTTGTAGTGTTTGGTCGACGCTCGCGCGATAAACTTCATACATAGCATGGCTGTACATACATCGAACGAAAGGCAACCATGCATACGTTCAGGCTGCTCGCTACAACTTGCTTCTGTGTCTGCTGTGTGAATGTGCATCGGCAGTGCGCTTCCAGACGCTCTCAGACATTGCTGAAGCACCAGTCACACACGATTATCACCGACTTCTCGAAATGATTCCGTGTTTCTATTCAAGATAGGCAGCAACAGCGTCAGAATGCTCGATTACCGCCAAGCTGGAAGTGATTACTCCGCACATACCCCCGTCAGATACGTCCGTCGTTCTGCCACTTGTCACTGAGGATTCTTCGGTCACGGAACCTGTGCAACCGAATAATATTGCGAATCAGTAAGCGTATACCTGCCCCGCCGCGGTGGTCTAGTGGCTAAGGTACTCGGCTGCTGACCCGCAGGTCGCGGGTTCAAATCCCGGCTGCGGCGGCTGCATTTCCGATGGAGGCGGAAATGTCGAGGCCCGTGTGCTCAGATTTGGGTGCACGTTAAAGAACCCCAGGTGGTCAAAATTTCCGGAGCCCTCCACTACGGCGTCTCTCATAATCATATGGTGGTTTTGGGACGTTAAACCCCACAAATCAATCAATCAAGTAAGCGTATACCTCTAATGCAGTTGATCCGTGAGCTGAGCCTTCTACTGCACGTGTGCCTTTTGAGCTGTACATACTGTTCATAATGAATACCGGAAAGCTGATAGATATGTGGGGTTTAACTTCCCAAAAGCACCCCATGATTATGAGAGACGCCGTATATAGTGGAGGGCTCCGGGAATTTCATCCACCTGTGGGTTCTTTAACGTGCACCAAAATCTGAGCACACGGGCCTACAGCATTTTCGCCTCCACCAAAAATGCAGCCGCCGCAGCAGGGATTTGATTCCGCGACCTGCGGGTCAGCAGCCGAATACCTTAGCCGCTTAGACCAGCGCGGTGGAGATGATACCGCAAAGCTATCATTTACGTATCACTTTGATATTCGTAGTCTGGAGAGGCCCGAAGGAAGTTTAATGTGGGATATTCTGTTCGCATTATTGACAAAATTCTCGGTCTCAGTTATTTATGTGCTGAAGTGTCAAATGGGCCTAGTTTGTATGACACTTACTGATTACTGAGCTAACGAGACACAAGACAATAAATGGAACAAAACAAGGGGGCACTGTGCCAGGCGTCTTCATGTGCCTTTCTCGCGTTCCATTTGTTTGCTCCCCTTCGAAATCATATCCTTCTTAAACAGCATTGTTTGGCCGCAAGTCGACCGGCACATCAGCACAATTATCATTACGTGGAGTGGAAACACTAGCAAACAAAAAAGTATTGGCCAGACATCTTTTTTTTTTGGATCTATGTTGCACGTGGGTTTATACTGTTTCTCGTTTATTTTCTAGGTGGACTGTTTCACTGAACGGTCTTCTAGCCATCTCAAGTTTTCTCAGGATCTTGAAGTACAAACGCTCAAATATCGTTTTTATCATCATTAATAATAATAATAATAATAATATAATAATAATAATAATAATAATAATAATAATAATAATAATAATAATAATAATAATAATAATAATAATAATAATAATAATAATAATAATAATAATAATAATAATGATAATAATAATAATAATAATAATAATAATAATAATATTAATAAAATAATAATTATTGTTATTGTTATTATTATTATTATTATTATTACCTGGTTATTTCAGGTTATCTCATACCTTCAACCCCCTCCCCCCCCCCCCCAAGAGAAAAATTCTGGGAGCACTAATGCAGCGAGCCACAATCGCTCACTAAAATAACAACGTGGGTGAGCGATCGCGTCCCATCACGCTCGCCCAATGTCGTGACGTGCGCTGGCACTGCTTTCTCCTGAGCCCCCTATTCGTGCTTAGCTGCTAGCACGCTCGTCAAGACGAGATGGGACAGAGGGCGCGTGAGGCGCTCGACAAGTTCCTGATATTCCGCTCGTTCTTCGCGGATTCGAGAAATTTTCGGGGCAATCGATTCCAGAGGAAATGAACTGCGATAGTGATGTTATTCGGATATTTCCAAGAAAAATGGTTGATTGATGTGTGGGGTTTAACGTCCCAAAATCACCATATGATTATAAGAGACGCCGTAGTTGAGGTCTCCGGAAAATTCGACCACCTGGGGTTCTTTAACGTGCACACAAATCTCAGCACATGGGCCTACAACATTTCCGCCTCCATCGGAAATGCTACCGCCGCAGCCGGGATTTGAACCCGCGACTTGCGGGTCAGCTGCCGAGTACCTTAGCCACCAGACCACCGCGGCGAGGCCAAGAAAAATGGTTCATGACCGCCTTAAATACTACCATCCGTAAACTCAATGCCATTTTGTTTCTATTGCTCAGCATGCGTATCAATATAATTATTGTACGTATATATTTGTTTATGATTAACTAGCATGTATTCCATTTGATATTGCGCCAGAGCCGTCACCCGTTTGAGTTACGACTGCCGTCATTGCAAACACTGGCTAATCATGACGACATTGAAGATTTCTTGTCTTGAAAGCAACACCACCCTCTCTCCCTCTATTTGAACGGCGTCAAATTTTCTAATTCTTAGCGGCCTTTCGGTTTTTAGCTCGAACCCTATCGCCTTGATTATCTATCTTACACTAAAATACTAAGGCAATGTGAAATACAGCATAACATGTTCAAGGTCAAGTAAAACACTTGCCGCAAACTCAGGTACGCTACACAACGTCACTGCTGTTCAGTGCCATCCGAATGAAACACTGACAAAAAAAAAAGCGGCATCCCCCCCCCCCCCCCTTCTCCTATACTTCCTCTAGCTATGGGCGTTTCGCATTGAATTATCTACCGCATTATGTGTTTCAGTGGTGCTATGGTGTCAGCCACTCTACTTTATCATTCCGTTCACTACACCATATATATACTTTTGTTTCTGAAGCAATGGAAGCATTAGTAAAGTAACTGTTCGCCATCGTTCATACAGGTTGGAAGAATCGAACTAATGGGAACACCAGCTCAATACGTTGATAAGGGTTTACTTACGCGTATGACATAATTTTCACAAAGCATGATCATATAATATCAACTGAAATGAATTGAAAATACTAGGGCACGCACAAGGTTAAGACATGAGTCATTTGATCGGGCAGATGATGTAACTCGCAACAATGCTAGCAATTTATAGCACCAGCTAGTTATCATGCCCACTCAGGTTTACAGGAGTAAAAAGAAAAAAAAAACTAATCTGGACCCGCCCCGGTTGTTTAGAGGCTAAGACGCTCGGCTGCTGAGCTGCAGGTCGTGAGATCACATTACGGACGCGGCGGCTGCATTAACGATGGAGCTGAAAATAGTTGATAGCCGTGTGCTTAGATTTAGGTGCACGTTTAAGAACCCTCGGTAAGTAAAATTTCCGGGGCCCTTCACAACGGCGTTTCTCTTAATCATACCGTGGTTTTGGGAAGTTAAACTACAACAATTATTAAATTAATAAACTGGTTTTTTTCAGTGTTACTGTACGCCACAAACTTTCTGCTCGACGTCAACCGGCCTTCCATCGCTTCTCTTCGATTGGTTGTTCCGCGGGGTGAAATTCGGAATAATCCATCAAATAGTTAGGTGTGGCTCCAGCAACGAAAAAGCTGTTCTTACGTAATGTATCCCACTTTTCGTCAGACGTGCTGCCGTCTAATTTAGTGACGCACTTACTTCCAAATTAGCACTCTATACTTGAACGCACGTAGCTCCATGCGAGGTCAGCAGGCACTTTTGACGTCAAAGTGACGTGGAATTCTTCCCAGTTTTTGTGGCTCGTGCCAGAAGATTCGGTTTCTCCTTGGAACCGCGCAAGTCACTTAATCTGTTCTCTGTTTGCTGATGGCTAGCGCTAGCGTGGCACAGCAAAATACGATACAGACGGATTTGACGTAATGCTTCTATTCGACAATACTGCTTGTCTTACCGCCTGACTCAATAGGTGACCAGTAAAAGAGCGAGGGATTCTGGGACGCACCGTCTGCTACTGGCTTCCGGTTCGAGAAGAGCAGACGACGGCAAACCTCTTTGCCGCAAGCCTCAGATTATTCGGGATTCGCGCATTCGGTCGCCCGTTTATCTTCGTCCTGATAAACCATGGATGGTCGGTTGTTCAGCCGTTGGCTGCTCGAACTCGAGCGTGCAAGGCAAACGCAGGTATCAATTGTCATGTAATGAAGACAAAAACGACGTGGGCCGCGACAGTGAAGAGAGCCACAGTGACAGGTACACTTTGAGTACGGAGCTTTGAAGCTAGAGTGGGCGAAAACCATTTTATCACAGGTACGTGTGTATTCCACGCTAAAAAAAACTTACGCATGAATGTGCTGCGAGTATTATATTGAGAAGTAAATTGTCGCGGAGGCGCACCTAGCAAAGATATCAGGAAACGAGTGGGCCAAATCTATCTGCCTAAATCAGCGCCGGCCATAGCACTTGTATATATGACAAAAAAAAACGCGAAAGCTTCACTCAAGAGTAAGTTTACACGAAGCGCTGGACGAGGTCATTTGCGTTTATCTTGGTCAAACTGTGTGCCAGGACGGCACCCAAAGGAAGAAGTGCGTTAAACAAGCGCAGAATTTTGATTATTCGGCGCCGTCTAGGTCTGACTGTATTGTTTATGTGCCGCCATGCCATGCAGCTTGACCAAGATCAGCGTTCAAATAAGCATCTGCTTTCGACTAAGAAATGCATCTTATAGCGCGCTAAAGGCTAGAAAAAAAATATTTCAACGCGCTCATCAAGTGTTGCGCTTCATGTCGATCGACTGACGATGTCGGCTGAAGCAGCGATTCCGAAATGAACTCTTAGCGCACTGCTACAGTCATCCCCATCCTCTGAGATATTTAAAATGGTGACTTTTTATCTGCAGTACCGTATCATACAAGAAAAACTGTTTTGTCTATCGACTGATCTTCTAGCCAAACTGAAAGCACCACCGAGCAGCACAAAAGCATTGGAGATCATTTTAGTGCGACAAAAAGTTTCCGGACCGTTCATGGCTTTTGTAGCTTGTCATTGTCACAGTCACGGTTGGAAAAAGAAATAAAGAAAGCACTGACATTGCACGGCGAGGTGCTTTTTTCAATGGAGCAGTACAAAAATGAGCGCGTGCTGCTGTTGACTTGTACGGTGCGTCGACCCGTAAGCCGTCGTATCCCACAGTTCCTTGCGATTGCCTATTTTGCCGGTCACCTATTCATCGTTACGTCCACTGCCGGGCATAAATACCGTTCGAACTCAGAGGAAATATTGAGGCACGGCATGTTGCGTGTAAAACTGGGTGACGGTTCTATTATACATTCAGCCATGCGGACGTATACTGAAACATGACCTTGAAAAATATCTTCTACTAATTATGGTTAGCAAACACCCAAGAAAAAAACTAGAGGCCGATTTCAGCAAGATCAATGCTGCGCTCTCTTCGAAAGCACTTGGTGTCATTTGTTTTCCATAGCCAAGGAAATTCTAAAGTAATAAGAATTCCGTTTTCAGCGATGCAAATGGCAGCACTAAGCACTTGCCTCAATAGGTTTGCAATGATGACGTGCCTATTTTATCAGTTATAAGCATAACAGATAGCAGTTGTGCGATTTCTAAGAGATTTCCCACCAGAGTTCACGTTATAGCCTGTGCTAAGTCGACCAACTGCCATTAATAGAGATGATGGAAATGTTAGGGGAAAAAGACGCGTCTTCAGAAATGGACAATAGCAACCCCCGTACCCCTCCATGCGAACGGGCCTGTTTTTTTTTTTTCATGCAACATTTTTCTTTCATGTATTCACAACATAGTAGGCCAACAATGAGTTTTAATATTGGCAATATTGTCACTACGTTATCAGCGCAAGGTCGGTCTTTGAATACTCGACCTCATGAAAAAATTTAAAGCAGCTTTGCATGGTTGGTACCAAGCCTGAAGGAACAGGGTAGTTGGGCAGATTTTCTTAGTAAATGTAGGCTTAACGTGGCATAACTTGGCAATTATGGCTATTGTATAGGCTTGTATTGACATTTTTCTGGCTCTTATATGCTTTTATAAGCTTAGCTTTGCTTTTTAAAGGATTCTTTAGCCTTTCCTAAACTTGGCTGTGCTATTTTCTAAAATTGGCTCATGAAGCAAGCGCCACTACAGGGCGTACGCAGATAGAGTTTCTTCTTCGTCATCTTCTTTCTTTCATGTGTATTTTGTGTATTTCTTTTTGTGTGTGTGGCTTTTCATGTGTGTGGCTAACCTCCCTGTCCTTCCTCATTTATTCCTCCTCCTCTTTTTTTATGTATCTCTCTCTTCGTTTCTCTCCTGCTTACTTTCACATCACTCCTCCTCACGTCCCCTTTTCTATCTCACACCCTTGTTACCCTCCTACCCATTTTCATTTAAGTCCTCCTCACTTGCTAACTACGGTATAAAGGCTCGGGCATGCTTTACCCTCTCGAATTCTCATTTTCCTTCTCACCCTCATAACTCTCCTCTTCACTCTCGCTTCACTTTCTCACTCTCTTTTTATGCTAAAGGGAAGCAACGCTGGAGTTTCCACGACCACCCTGGTGGTGAGAGTGCGCACTTCTCAGTTGCTTTTGCAGACGAGAGTGGCGGCTCGTAGACGCGGTGCGTGCGCACATCGCCGTAATAAGACCAAACAACACTGGCGGTACTGCTCCGTACTCAAGTGCAACAATATATAAAATTTGGGAGGATGTATAGAGGAAAGGGAGGACGTAGAAAGAGGAGGCTGCGTTGCATCCAAGCGGTCAGGCGAGCAAAATTCTGCTCTCGCTTTCCTGTCTAGTGCTGTCGGGCTCGGTTTTAAACCGAATGGTGTGTGTCTGTTATACTTATTCGATAGAGAAGACAGCCACCAATGGAAACCATGGCCAAACAGTCGAGTTTAAACGGCGTTTTGCCGGTAATAAAACGAGTCTAGTATGCAACATATACAGCATATATAAACTTTTTTTTATCTGGCCCGCTGAGCGTTGAGTCGCGCACTTCAGGACTGACTTCAGGACTGAGGACTGACAAAGTTTCCATGCGTCCATCTATCTGACCACCAAAACTCTATCTGGTGCCACCGCTTGAAGTGAATGATACGATAGGCATGTATTCTTTTTTTTGTAAACAGTTGCGTGTAAGGAACGCTGCCTTGCCCAGAAGACTTGTGCCGGGCCACGTTCACCTACGCCGCTGAGCTGCGATAAAAGATACTCTTGCGGTGAACACTGGATGCCGAGATGCCTCTGCTTAACGCAATGTGTTCAAAAGACAGGGCTTTTGTTACAAACAAAGCAGCGTACTACTCGAGGCTTAGTTTTCAGGAGTCAGCCGATGCGGTAAGTGTTTTTCTCACTGGCTGTCATTGCTAAGTAACATCGAAATTTATGTCTTGCTAAAAGTATCAAATGTCTTCGATTTTTACTCGTTGTTTAGTTTGCCTAACACACAGTTTCAGTATTTTTTTCGCTAGCTTGTGTCGGCCTAAAATGAAGGTGTCTGTTCAAGATCGATAATTGCTAGGCTTTTATGTGCCAAACAAGATATCATTTTGAGGTACGCTGTAGTGTGCGTACCAACATTGTGAGCGCTTGGCGTTCTCCAATGCGCACTTATATCTTGGTTCACGGGTGTTCTTTTTATATTTCACTCCCATTGAAGTGCGGCCGCCGTGGTCTATCCCGCGCCTTCAAGATTAGCAGTGCGACACCACACGCGCTATGCTGCCACGGTGGTTTGCTTGATCAACGTCTCCGTGCATACATACAGCAGACAGAGAGGGCATACAAACGATGCCAGAAAAAAAAAATTGACGCAGCTACCACTTACTCTGCTTTTGTTTTGTTTTACTGCAGATTTTGGCAGCTTCGTCGCAGCACGGAATCATCAATCGGGGCATGTCAGCCAGCATTACAATCAGCCCAAAACCCAGCACGCAACCAGTAAATGATGACGAGGGAGCTGCCATCACGACACAGCACTGTCCTTTCTATACTGTATGCATAGACGCAGTCCGCTTTGCAGGGCTTCTCTCCATCTTTTACTGCTTTTTAAGTGAGAGTATCCTTCGAACGAAGTTGTTTTTTTAAGCCACAGTGCAATATTACTGGCGCAATACCTTTTCGAACTGTTCGTTCCAAAATGAAGCACAGAAGCGGCGCACGCGTGTGCTCTCCGACTGGTACACTGCGGCCGGTCTTCTGGCCGCGAGCAGCTCAGTTGTGTCGCGACTCTCCGCCAGGTGCCACCTAGCGCTGGTCCCCCATACTATGTATGACTTTGCTACGATAGCATCTGCTTGGCACATACTTGCATTCTGTGGCGCATAGCTGCCCCCCCCCCCCATCTTTTTTTTTGCGTCTACGAATTACACCTTACAACCGGGTAAAGTAGCTCCACCGTGAAAAGATGAAGTAGGGTAGAAGTGTTCTCATGCGTACTCATGTAGTCTATTAAGTGTGTGTGCGGGTGTCTGTGCGTGTCTGTCGCTACAGCAAAATATTAGCACAGGTAGCGAATATCCTAGCAGAAAAATCGCAACGATGCTGGGCTCTTCCCACACCGTAACAGTGTAGCAGGCGTGTTGAACCTGTTAAAGCGGGAGTGGCCAGTGAAAAGTAGCCCATTCTAAAGCAAAATTTTCCCTGCCATTTGCTGCTTTATTGCGCATCCCATCACTCAACTTTGCTCATTCTACATCCTCTGCGAGATTACGCTTGTGTTGTACGCATGTGAACGGCTATGAATGAAAGTACATGAATCACAACACGGGCGTCCTTCCAATTTATTTTAAACAGACGCATAAACTATTCGTTACAAGTGCACTGAAAAGTTCGCAGTGCCAAGTTAGGACTGCAGTTCAAACGTAGCACTGGGCTGCAGTACAGTTAACCAGAATGTTTTGTTAAATAACAAGTAGTATTCACTCACTCATTTGAGCTGTGAACCCAGGCTTCTGAATGCGGGACGAGCATGTTTCTGAAACGCCACCACGTGCTCTGAGCTGTCAACAAGAAAACATAAGTAGAAATTAAATTAAATTGTTTGCCGCGTACACATCCAGTGGAATGCTCCCAAGTCGTTCTCACCTCTTTATAGCGAAATATGTCAGCAATGATGCAGGTAGGGTGCCCTCCCAACTGCCTGAACCGCCTTGGCAGATGGGCAGGAAAGAAACCTGTTTGCCCCAATAGAAATTTCGGTAACGAAAACCCACCCCCACTCCATCCTTCTCTTTTTCTACCATTTCATTTTTGCCGAACTTCAAAGATGGCGCAACGTACTGTTTTATTTAAAAATGGCGACTGGTAATGCTTAATCTTTTCATTACTTAACATTAAAAACATGTATGTATTTCTACTTGTACACATGCAGAATTTCTCAGTTTATAATTAGACAACAAGCCTAACAAGATAGAACGTATTATAATATTTCTTGTGTATGAAGTGGTAGACTGTATTCGTGCGCACGTACATAGGTACACTCGTACGTGTGCGCGCTGCGTAGCTTTCATTCGGGAAGAAATATTTTTTGAGGTGGACGAGCGTCTTCGGATTGCAGAAAAACGAAAACAGAAAGATGACTCGCGGGAAAACCAAACGTGTTTGCATTGTCAAAATAATTAGCATTGGTAGATTTAGCACAAATCCAGCTACCTCAAAGCGAAAGGCCATACCAAGTTATGAGCATTTCTACGTCGGCTCCGTTTCTGCTTCGGGGAATTATCTGAGTTGAGGGCAATACTAGTGCACTTTTTTTTAGTTAAAGTGTAGTAGAATGCAAGGAGCCGTGGCCCATAACCCCGGTGGCAAGGCCCGCGGAGGCACTCGATTTTTGGCGCCATTCGATGACCACTCGAATACGGGAATCTGTTGAAACACTTTGCACGCGTTTAGTGGAGTTGCGCTGCTCGTGTTGTGCGTCCATCCGAGCAGGCAAATGCGGCGCCAGTTAGTGTTCCTCGAGCCAAGTGTCGGATTGCATTCCTCGACAGGAGCGCAGTCTCGGGCCATGGTTCGCAGCGGCATGAAGTGGCTAGGGGCTACAATCTTCGAGGGGCACCCTTCGACGTCACTGCTGAAGAAAGCGAGGAAGAAAGCACGGTAGGCGTTAGGTGTCCAGAAAGCTCCCAATTGGAGAGCGCCATCCGGACTGGCACGAGTGACCGGCCGACTCCGACTGCCCATTGGCCGGCCGGCCGCGCCCGGGGCGAGGGCGCCCGCCGGACAGGAAGGGCGAACCCGTTGACGCACGCGCTCTTTCCCGTGCGCTCCTTTACATCCACCTTAGAGCGTCGCTCACTTTCTCCTCGCGAGAGCACTCTTTCCTCTCTCGGAGTCTTTCAGCCGCCCCTACCTCGAGGCTAACTTCTGGATTGTTTTCTTTCTCGCACTGTTGCTTTTGTTTTACAGCCCACCGCCTTTTGTGTGATGCGGGGGCGAGATCGCACCCACCCTCCCCACAGCACACCACCGCTTTCGGTCTGCTTTCCATCTTTTCTGCAATCTCCTTCCACATTCGGCAGGTCCTTCTGAATGAGGAGAGCGAGTCGCAAGGTTGTGTTGTTCCCCCTTCCGCAGCTTTCCTTCCCACCAAACTTCGTCCATGCAAGGATGCTTCGATACCTCCTCCTTCATGTTGCCGCTCGGGTTCTTTCCTTACACTCATTTTTGCGCTCGCACTTCACAACTCCTTCGCCTTGCAACAATGGAAAGGAGAAATACCTCCCCTACGCTACGAAAGTAAGCGACAACTATGAAGAAAGCGGACGCGGTGGGCGGCTGGAGAAGAGAGCAATGCTTTGGTAGACAACATATCAAGCATGACCGACTTCCCATAGAATCGCAACCTCGCTATAGCAAAGGTTCGACTATGCATTGATGACTACGTTAGCAAAGCAGCGTTAACGTGACGTCGCTAACACCAAAAGTTGCCAGACTAATTGTGTTTCTTGCGAAAACTGCTCACAAAACTCGTGGCTGAGCTGCCTTGGTCCATGATTTGAAAATTATCTACTTGCCACGTGTCTCTAGGAACTTAGGCCGTCATGTTTAGTTCGTATCGCGTGTATCTTTTACACATTGTCATGATTAGTTCTTGCTGCGCCCGCCTTCGTATTTACATATTTTTGCGTTCACTAAAACATACCGTTGAGCCCCACCGCAGTGGTCTAGTTGCCAAGGTACTCGGCTGCTGACCCGCAGGTCGCGGGTTCAAATCCCGGCTGTGGCGGCTGCATTTCCGATGGAGGCGGAAATGTTGTAGGCCCGTGTGCTCAGATTTGGGTGCACGTTAAAGAACCCCAGGGGGTAGAAATTTCCGGAGCCCTCCACAACGGCGTCTCTCATAATCATATGGTGGTTTTGCGACGTTAAACCCGACATAACAATCAAAACATTCCGTTGATAGCTCAGCGTTTCTCCGCGTGTACTGTGTGCGTCAACGTGCCTGTTGTTTTTTGCCGAAAATTACAGTTGAACGAACTGCTGCACAACTTTGGTGGAGTAAGTTCAGCCTACAACCCTACTGTTTTCTTTTCACCGATTTTTTTCCCAAATACTTCTTGTCACTGATTCCAAATGAAACAATATATGGCGCTCATACGACAACGTCGATTTTGTCTGGATTTACAGTTTTCTAGTTCAGCTACCTGTATGTCCACTCATCGGTGATCTTTTTTGCAATAATTTCCATAGTCAACACCTGGATCATCTTATCCGCCAAATGCATTTCAAGTTGCTGCTGTTTGCCTTCTTTAGTGTCTTGCAAGTTTTGCGAACCCTCGATCTCGTATTCGCTCTCCTTCCTCAGCGTGACAGATTTATTTGCTGCCGTTTTTGTTTCGGTTGTGAGACTTTCCCCTCGTCGAGCCTCTCTTTGTCGTCAGCCATCTCTGTTCTCTTCGAATCTGTAGGCGCCCCTCCGTTCCGGCTCTCCGGAATCAATCTCTCCAGAGACACTAAATAAATTGATAAGAGGGCAGCTGGAAAATTGGCCCCGGTCCCCCGCTGCTAATCTCGAACGGAAAGGTCAATAATGGCGCCGCTCACTGCCCACTGTCCGAGCTTTGGGCAAAAGAAAAAAAAACGCACACGCCACCCCTGTCCTAGCGTCTCCCTCCGCGGTTTCCCGCCCTGCGCACATCTACCAGTTCGCTGCTGCGACCTGCTCGTCAAACCAAGAGTCCCCGCGACGCAAGCTTGGGGCCCGTCTCGCCAGGAGTACTTACACGCCTTCTGTTCACTTAAATGAGCACTTCGCTTTGATCGGAGCACCCAAGCTCGACTAGTATTTCTATGTCGCCTCCCTTTCTTGTCGTGGCTGTTGTCATACGCTTGGGTCGTGGAGTCAAAGCTTCCTTGTTGTACTGTCCCATTCGTGGCTCCAGCTTCTTACATTATCACAGGAAGAGTGAAATGTAGACTATCTGCAACGTAGACGTACGAGTTGTCTTGAGGAAAGAGGAGTCAGCATTTGTAATATTGTACTCCACGCGTTTTGGCAGCAGCTTGTCAAGCATATTTCAGGCTTTTGAGAGACGGAAGGGCACGAGCCCATTCTGAAATTAGTCGTGCTTGTTCACTGCGAACACATCAGTTGTGTGCCTTTACGCGGGCTGCAAACATTATATGTGTCCCTCATAGATAGATGACATCGATCGGGGGGAAGAAACAGGAGCTACTTTAATTTTATTCCTAATAACCAGATGAAAAACGGTAGCCATTGCCAAAAAATGACAGTAACTACTACTCGATTTATCTTTATTTCAAGAAAATGAACGTTGAATAGAGCTTGAAAGAAGCAGTCTAGCACAAAATGTTAAGAGTTACATTAAGCCTAACCAGAATATATACGAATACATTACACTGCAGACGGGCGCAGCTGGTTGTTCCAGAAAAGATTAGAAGAAAATAGCTTAGAATGTAATAGAATGAAGAGATAACCGATGGTCATCTACGTAGTAGTAGAATGAATGTGAAGGGAAACGATACGCAGCCAATTATCAGACAGAATAAGGTGGTATGGACTCATTAAGAAGAACTGAACAAACTTTGGGACGTGTCTTGTGTTTTACGTGCATGCAGTGTACATGCCTTCTGTTTTTTAGCTTGTTCCGGTCAGGAGTAGTGCTGGTAAACATCGAACATTACCCACTTGGTAAATTTCGCCATCTTAATAATAATAAAATCTTTTCAGAACTATAGAATGGAGCTAGGAGGGGCATGGATTCAGTAACTGTAAATCAACGAATGTGCGCTTTAAACTCTTTGCCGTTATTTCCTATAGTATAGGCGTAACTAAACTGAGCTACTGCTGATTTTTTTCATTTATTTAGTTGTTGTTATTGTTCTTTTTCTTAATGATGATGACATTTGAAAGGATTCCAACGCTCATTTGGAGTCATCAGATGCCGCGCACTTTGGTTGTGGCGTCTCCGACAGCGTGAATCAGGTGGCTCTGCAAAATTGCACATAAAGATATTATGAAATACACAGACCCATTGAAGAACACTGTACTAAAAGAAGCCTTATTGTTGAATGTGTACTAAGTGATTACTTACTTTCTAACTATGATGCTATGTATGTTTATTTAGTCTGGTATCGTTTCGCTTTCATGACTACCTGCAGCTTAAGGTAGCATTCATTGCCGGAACTTTGAAAATAGTATGCATATATCATTACCTCCAGTGAATGAACCGTATTTGATGCGGTCATTACCATATTCGTGGTGAGAAAATTTTCTTGGGGTTCCTTCAAAAGTTAAGTTAATAAATGGCTGGCTAAAACTGCATACTGAGACGTCATAGAGATCAGTACGCTACTACTTACTATATTCACATTCAATGCAGTGATGACCCTGCAAAATGCATGAAATGGGCACAAATTTTATTAAATATTATTATTACCACTGCTCATAAAGTCGCGAAAATATCGCTTCCTTGCTATCTTAATACACATGATTCCGCAAATATCTATGACTCTCGCAACATCTTTATTATCAGTAATATCCTCAGCTCTGTTGCTCTTGACCTTAATAACAGAGCAACAGAGCAAAAAAAAAAACATGAGAAGGCTGCAGGAAGATGAAAGGAAGAAAGGGAGGTAAGCTTGACGCCCGTTTATATTTCCATCTTTAGCTAGTCGTAGGGGATTATGGGATGGAAGGGGATTAAGATAGGATGAGTATGCGTGAAATCCGTGCGAGAGTATTCCACAACACCTATGCGGTTCTAGCATGTTCAGTGAGTGAACAAACTTTATTAGAAAGTCCGACATGTTTGTGGTTCGAGCTATAGACAGCGAAGGTACAGGCCAAAAGACCTCATCTCCTTATAGCTTGTCTGGCCTACTGGATAGCCCATTTTTGGTCTTCAACCTCCGAGCTGAGCACCGCGAGTGCCACCGGCTTCAGGAAAACTTGTTGGCACGTTGAGGAATTTCCACAGCACATGATTATACGAAGTATTTTTCATGGTTTGTATTTGCTGTGCGAGTTCACGTGTGAGGAGCTCCTGTGAAGGTTCGCAGGGTTCGGGTAGGAGTTTGTCGCTGTCGGTATTCAGCTACTCGTTTCCTGTTCGGACTCGGGTAGGGTGTTGAAAATACACGACTCGCCTCTGTGTAGTGTTTGTGTATTCTGTGCAGCATGTAGACGAATCTGAGTGGTACATTGACAGCGCCAGGGATGTTCACAGAAGGATCCTTTCAGATTGCGCAGTGGGTCAATTCTCCCGATAACTCTCGAGTCATCTCGTCCGGATCGAAAGCATTTGTTTCTGTATGCAACGGGCACAATATTTTATATTTTAGTTTACCCGCTATGGTTAGTTCTTGGTTATTAACTAGGATTCGGTGTGCTTCTTGGGAAATTCCTCCTTGTGTGAAAGTCCTAATAACTACTTGTGAGTAACTTAGTATAATGTTTTGTTTGTTTGGCGTGATAGCCATAATCATAGCCACCTACCCATTTTTATCTATCTTGCCGGTTGACTCTCAGCACGCGTTAATTTACGTAACACGTTAAAAAACAAATATAACTTATTCTTACTCTGACGGTTCGGAATAAGTCAGTGCGTTGGGTTCGCAGATAACTATTATGTGGATTTTACTTGTGAATACGTACTCATGGAAGTAACATAGATGTGCTTTTCTAGGCCTATGTCGTTTAACTGTAATGTCAGCACGTACCAGACCACATTGCAAAATGACACTAGTGAAGGTTTTCAAGTGCAGGGTTTCGGGCATCTAGCACATGAAGTGGCCACTGAGGTGGCGGTAATTCTATATTGCTGTTGAATATGCGAACAGCGTCTTATAGTGGTAGAAGCATTGCAATCGTACCCTTTCTTTCATTGGGTGGCTTGTCGTTGGGAGGCTCACATTTTAAAGTTGCCGATGTACCCTGTGAACCAGCCCATCGACGACACTGCCGAAATGATGGTCATGCTGTGTACGTAGTATTTATGTATTTCTTCGAGTCCTGGTTAATATTGGCCATATGAATATGAGAATCTTGTTACGAAAGTTCGTGGTTTTCATTTGGGCGTGTAGTGTATGGTTAGAACACCCATAGGTTAAAGCTGACGTAAGTATTCTTGTTAAAAAGCAGTGCGTGCTTGACGCATACCCTGGCGCTTGTCTACGCATTAAAATATTGCTAAAGATTTTAGTTCATTCGCGTCTATTCAGAGCTGTACTTCCAGCCACTAAGAGATTCTTCAAGCGCTAAAATGTTTCTTGTCAACCCTGTCTGCACTCTCACTGCCTCAACACCTAAATGTTATTCTGAGTACGCTATTAGGAGAGCGTCAATATATTGTCTGTTTTTGTTATCGCAACGCAGATCAAAATTGCCTAAGTGAGAAGCTCTGGCCAAAATGTCGGTCCAAACAAAGGAATGAAAACAACACAACAAAAGCAAGAAGTCGGACCTGAAACTTAGTTTGATGTTCTGCGCGTCGCATGCCACATGTTTGTACCTTGAGAGAATGTTTGATAGCCTAGGGAAGCATAGCCTAGGGAAGCCTAACAGCATTAACCGGCGGCACAAGACGTTTTCTGTTCTCTAAGCACGACTTTCTTGGCTTCAAGCAAACAAATATACCTAAATTATATCGACCAAAAGAAACATTTTTGGTGCGCCCAGGAAACTCAGAGATGCAAAGTTTGACTCTCTCCGAAGAGAGAAAGGAAGCTCTTTCGTCTGCCTCTGCACACTATGCTTCCCATCAACTTTCTTCGGAACGTCGGCTGCTTCGCCTGCAGAAAACATCTAACGACGTTAACTGTTTACGCAAGATGTCGGCACCTTCCCACGCATGACAACGTGCTCCGCCTGCCCGATGCTGCTTCCCTACCACCAGCGGAAACTTGGCTACAACTCTTGATGCCCAAGAAGCCTCACCGAACCTTCGCTGTGTTTACGGGAAAGCCTGCCAAGGAAGGAAAGAAAAACAAAACGCGGCTGCCTACTTAGACATGTAAATAAGAGAGAGGCTCGGAAATCTAATTGCGCACCGCCACTCTATGAACGTTCGCCCTAACTCCCGTTTTCTTCCACGCCCCTCTAGAAACGCTGGTAGTCGCTGCGGCACTCAGCCGCAGTGTACGGATTGAAGTAGCTGGCTCTCTAAAGACTCCTGCGGCCTACTTAAAGTCTCGACTCGGGCTCAGTGACATCTCCGCCGAAAGGGGAAGGCATGCTTCTCTCTTCCACGCGTGCCACTCACGTGCGGGTTGCCTGGCTTGGAGGAATCGGCTTAGTGCCACCTTGCTGTTGCTAGGAGCCAAGCTACGCCTTAGGATCACATGGATTAAGAAGATGCGGGCTGGGAAAGAGCATTCCGCAAGCACTGGCAGAGCAGAAGCCTCAGTAGTCCCGCATCCTTGAAAGTGTCAACACCCTCCGTTCTCGCAGCTTGTGGTGTGATTTCAGGTTATTCCTATTATTGAAGGTTCACAAAATATTGGCAGACGCACCTTGTTACCACAGAACAAGCAGTGTTCAGCGTTAAATATTCTTCTCTGATATTCCTGAAATCAATCTGGATGGTGCTGATAGTGAAACCACCAAACACATGAGAACAAAGGGCACGTGTCAGAAAGGTGGCTGTTCAGCGGAGTTGGTGTTTAAGTTTTGCAGTTTTTGCGCAAGAAATAAAAGCAAAGAAAATATGCTGCAGACGAAGATACGGGAGAGCTCTAAAATGCACATTCAGTGCCGAGCGTCTAGATTTTAGAGTAATGAAATTAGAGCAATAAAATACTTTTCGCTGTAATAAATGATGCAATGACATCTTTTGTGGACCGGTAATTTAGTGATGCAGTGTACGAACTCAAACGCGTAATTTTGCCAAGATTATTAATTAGTTTTTGAATTACTATTGACTTAATCAGAGAACGCTTGCGGTTCAATTTTGGCAACAAATAGCGACCAGAAAAAAAGAAAAAAAAGAAGGAAATACAAATTAGTTTTAGTGCGAAACCTCAAGCGTGAGAATGACACAGAAGGCCACAAAAACGCCACGCATGATATCCGACCTTGAAGTGCGGAAATAAAGTTAAAGAAGGGCCACGGCCATTGAAAGCTAAGAAAAATATGAACATTTGTTGAATTATTTTTGACGTAATTTGGTTACTTTTCAAGACTAGCAGTAGTGTAATGTCATTCCCTTGGCCAGTTGTGTCTTGTAATATATTCATTTTTAATAACTACGGTCTTGCGTACCAAGACCTTGATATGATTATAAGAAATGCCATAGTTTAGGGCTCTAGAAATTTCTACCATCTGGTGTTCTTTAACGCGCACTGAAATCGCACAGCACACGGGCATCAAGAATTTCGCCTCAACATAAAAACGACAACCACGGCAAGGATAAAATCGGCGACCTTCAATTCAGCAGAAAAACACCATAGCCACTGATCTATCACGGCAGACATAACGTAATTTGAATACTTTTTAAAAATTGCAAGAAAACAATAATACTGTAATTAAGTACTTTCTGCGAGTAATTTTGCGGTCTCTCGTGGAAGCTTGATTTCAAGTACTCGTACGAATTTTGCTACCACTAAATGAAAAAAAAACTAGTGGAGATGCATAAATCCGCCACATTTAATCATAGTATCACATAAAAACTTATCGCGTTTGAAAAAGCCGCAATAGTAATTTCCTAACACATGTTGAGCTGAAATCCAGCCTCTTTGGAACACTCTGTAGTATTTTCTATTCTGCTATAAAAAAATAATCCCGGAAAGAGTGAAGATTACTTAGTGTACTTAATTTCTGTTTCGCACATAAAATAAATAAACAAATAAATAAATAAATGAATAAATAAAGAAATAAATAAAGTCACAGCTTTGCCACAAAGGCGAAGCAATGAACGCGAAAGCAACAAATTTGAAGGTCACGCGTCGGCTGGCAAGCTGATTAAAACGTGCCCCGCGTTTCTCACGCACAAATAACGCACGAAACGTACTCACAGTTACAGATGAATGCGAATAAGTGTCTCAGTTGTTACTTTGATGTGTCTGAAAAGCGCGCCGTTTTCACAAACGAAGACTGTGCAACAATCGCAGTGACCTTTGTGCGCCCGGCAACTATAGCAGAAACGTTCTAGTGAAAGCTCAACGCCAGCCAAGACATCGCCGGCACCGTGAGTTAAGGGTGCGTGAGCGAGCATCCACCTTCTTCACTCAGAGGAGCAGCAAAGTACGCGTGGAAGATGAGAACGCACGCCGCGCGCGCTCATGGCGACATCTTGCTGGTAATGCTGAAAACATAATACCCCTCCCATAGAAGATGACCATCACTACCGGAAAGTAGTATATATAAATAGCTTGCCGTTTGAGCGTCCAAGGACGAGCTCCTCGGTGACTCAGTGGTCAACACCTCCCGCTCACGTTTTAGAGGTCCCACGTTCGATTCCACCTGCCATAGTCTTTTTTCAGGATTTCTTTTTCCCTCTGGCGTTTTCATATGTATAGACACGTATACATATACGATGAGTTACGGCGACGTCGGCGAAAAATCCAGTGGAGAGTGTCAATATAATTGCTATCGCAGTAATGAAGAAATGCTGTATACGTTGCACAGTCGCCATGAAAAACGCCTCTCCTGCTGTTCTCGTTTTGGCTTCACGGCGCTACAGCATAGCTCAACAGACAAAGCACGCTTTACAGGAGTGAACAATATAGGAATGGTAAGGAGCAGTTGACCGGTTCCTTGTGTAGCTTTACCATTCGTATATGGACTGGGAAATGATACACAAGCAGAAAAATAATACAAATAGACTACAAGGATGGCACCTAAGTGGCGAAGGTAGTGTTGTAGATAAATAAAGCTGGAAGTGCACTCTCCCGAACATGTGAGCTGACGAATTCTGCATCTTTGGGTCAAGTTCACGAGATACTTTTAAAGAAGATAGTTTTTATTGAGGTACTTCCAGGCGAAAATTTGGTCTGTCTGTCTGTCTGTCTGTCTGTCTGTCTGTCTGTCTGTCTGTCTGTCTGTCTGTCTGTCTGTCTGTCTGTCTGTCTGTCTGTCTGTCTGTCTGTCTGTCTACCGTAACAATACCCCAAACGGCATCAAGTGATATACTAAACGGCCAACCCCATCCGCAGCGCCCACAAATATTGCTCAAGTTTCAGCGTTCATACTTCTGCGATTGTGAATTAAAAAACAATTATAGCGCTTATCTGAGACACCATAACAACACGTCGATATCTTGTATGTGTGGCTTTATACTAGCGAAGGCACACATAAATAAATCTAAGGACCGTAGCGTTTATCACGCTGCACTGACAGTGCAACGCGATGTTCAAAAAGGCAAATGTTTCCAACATTTTGCTAAGACGACACAGTGGTGGCACCTGCGCGTCACTTCGCGTTCTACACCTTATCGCTTCCGAGACAGGCTGCGCATCTTTCTCCGTGGGCGCGCACGTCTTCCTTCGTTTTCAAACACAACTGCCAGATGGCGCTCGTGTCTAACGTGCCTCGATGCGCTCGTTTGCCTTCGCTGCACGGATCGAGACTCCCAAACGCAGCGCTTCCAGAATACAATTCACCGATTTTATCGCGCAGAACATCAAATAAACATTTTGTTCATTCTTTCCACACGCAATACTATTGTCTTTTGACGACATTGCAGGAAAAGATGATGCAGATACGGAGCCAAATTTTTGTACAACCATACATTTTTCTGTCCACTATAAGCGCATTTCTATGCATTCACTCTTTTGGCTCCATTTGAACACTATCAATGAATGCCCCAATACTTTAGCAGTAGTTTTGCACAAAAATTAGTCTCTATACATAACATTTAGATATCCAGAAGTTACACCATGGAGCGTGTTCATCGCTTTGCTATGAATACCCCTGGATCTTGCTCTAGCCTAGTTGTAGCGTTGTAGTTGCCATTATCTCACTGCCAACAAACTCTCGCTGATATGCTATTTATTTCATGCTTCACAGTATCATCAGATGTACCGCAATGCTCAGTTGTATTTGTTTTCAGATTCAGTATAAGATAACCAGAGAGCACGACCCATCTGATGTGAGTGCCGACATCTGCCAGAATTCAACTGTCTACAGACTACAACGTTTCTGTATTGTTTATTTTCTTGATATCAGCTATTTTCAAAAATTGCACTCATGTTTTTTTTTCGATAGTTGGCCTATTTTGACATAGTTTCACAAACTGTTTAAGTTATTTTATTCGCTCTAATGTATTATCAGGTAGACATTCTAAACTAACGATCGTCCACTTACTACTGTCATTGAAGCTGGGAATGTGCAACCATTGCATTATGCCTGTTCTAACAAACAAAGCAGAACCTTGGAGGATAAAAATAGGCTATAAAATCAATTAGGAACCATGCAGCATGCATGAAACGAAAAATGATACGTGGAACATTGATAGATAAGAAGAGGGCTGAGTGAATACAACAGCAAGCAGTGGCGTGCGATATCTTAGTAGATATTAGGAGAAAGGTATGCCTGAGCCGGTCACATCATGAGAAGGACTTATAAATGAGAGAGAAGAACCATGTTCCATTACATTGTCAGAACAGATACCAACACATAGTAGCACAGCCGAGGATGGCAGAGTGTTAGGTAGAGTGACGACATTAAGAAATTCAGAGGCATAAAAGGGAATCGGCTCTCGCAGGACAGGGTTAACTGGAAATAAATGGGAACGGACTTCGTCCTGCAGCGGGCATAATATAGGAATATGATGACAATGACAATTATGATGCCTTTTCAATCTCCTTGTGCTTTGCTATATGTGAACCGCTTTTATGATTACTGTCGTTCTATATTTCTTGGCCAAGTGTAATCGTCTTATTTCTTGTCATTCTGACTTTGTTGTTTTTAAATTTCCTCCTCCTTTTTCTTTGTATTTTCTCCTCAAGACATAATTTGATTTATTATTTGTTAGCATTATTACTTTTACTTGATTGATTGATCGAGCGAGTGAGTGAGTAAGTAATGTTAAATGTTGCTTGTTAGGTTGTGAAATATCACAATATATGTTTATTTCAGAATGTTGTTTTTTTATTGTACAGATGAGTTTAGACGTACTGAAGATATTTTTCTTTTGCTTCTCTTTATTTTTATTAGAATACTGTTGTGAACTAAAACTTCTGTTTCTCAACTGCAGAGGGAGAGTAGTGAAATTTCTTCCTTTCTTTTTTTCCTTCCTTCTTTCCTTCCTTCCTTCCTTCCTTCTTTCTTTCTTTCTTTCTTTCTCTCATCACTCTCTTTCTTTCTTTCCTTTATTCGTTCATCTCTTTCTTTCTTTCGTTTTTTCCTTCTTCTTTATCGTCGTCGTCGTAGCTTTAGTATAAATCGCCACCGTCCCTTATACATTGTAAGAGAGCGGGCGTCAGAAACGTCAAACTTTCCGTAGGTTTCCAAAGACTGTCATTTGTGTCCCAATGTTGCCCCTTGTTCACGGTGACAAACATAACATAGCTTTGTACAACTCCTTCGAGTCTCACCATTATATACGTATAAACATTACATCGGCCAGGCCAAGCGATCACGAGAAACAGGCTACGACGTTGCAGGTAAGTTGTTGCTGGTGCCACGTCTACTGCAAAAAGTAACAATGCGTTTAATTTGATCGAAAGCACCAAAAATTTTTTTGTGACGTGAGGCTGCGAACGTTAGGCGCACTTGCCAGCGCAAAACGAATATAATCCAATGATGAAGTTGTCATTTGGTCCTAGTACTGTTCCTTCTTTCGCGCGCGAAAAGCGCGGTTTTTGTTGGCACGAGAACTGCCGCACCGGCGCTGAAACAAGCCTCGCTTCGCGAGTGCAGTCACTCCCCCGCGGACGTCGCGTTCATGATGAAGGGCTGCCGTAACGAGCGTCGTCGTCCTCAGATCCATTCGTTCGACAAGCGCTGCATTGCGAAATAAGCTTTTCGAGCAGAATAAACGACATAGCGACGAGCAAAAGAAGAGCCGAGATGCAGAACAAGAGCGACAGGCTAAAAAGCACCGCAGCCCTCGCGTCGTAGGGTTTTACAAGAGGAGGTAATCTATCAGGATCCGGCGACCATTATGCGCGCTGCCACGAGCGGGAGCAAAAGCGTGTGCGCGCTCTTTGGAGTATAGGGAATTCTATGAAATGAATAAGGCTAGAAGAGAAAAGCGAGCGTCAATATTCTATCGCGCACGCTCTTTTCCCCTCTTTCGAGCTTCCTGGTGAACAATGGATTGGCTTGGATCTGGCTTCTTTCGCTCGGCAAGCATCGCGCGAGGAACGAGACTCGCTCGCCAGGCGAATCAGCGCAGACGTCGTGCGAGGTTATTACCTGCGCCAGCGTCCGCCGCTGGGGCGCGGCTCCCCATTGTGCGACCCCAGTGCGGAGAGAGCGACCGTTTCAGTCCTCAAATGCCTTGCGTCTTGCGATGCTTCACAGAAGGGAGAACAACGCATACTACGCGCAGAAACGACGTTTCCTTTGCTTTTCTTTCTGTGTATGTCTCTTTTTCTTTCGTTACGAGGTATATGCGCCTATGACAAGAGTATGCGAAGTATCGCTGTTTCATATTCACGAAGACATTGCTGGTGGCTCGGCACGCATTTCATATTAAAGCGTACTTTTTAACCACCTTCCCGATATGAAAGACATGCTTTCAAAATGTTTGACTCTGGCATATTCCACCTCATCTCTCTTCTTATAACAACTTTGTTTAGTTAAGTTAGTGCAGTGTGCCTGCATAGGTTTTAATTCTAACGTCCGCGCCTAATATTCACGATATAACTATGGTCCATGGCTGATATGCCTCCACCTGCCAGACTTCCTTCTCGAGCATGAACTTGCATGAATACCACTCTTAGCATACGCTTTTAGCTGCGTACATTGAGTGATTTTAAGTTGTACTGGCACTAACAGCCCCCATAGAGATGGCGAAAATTGTGGACTATATTAAAATTAAATGTGAGAGATAAATCGAACTAAAGAAGAAAGTATAGCGGTGTAGTTGCTGTACTACGAGAAGATTGACATTATATCTAATAAAAAAAAACTGGTGGTTTGATTTTATTGCTATCATTATATCCTTTATTCCGGTGCTGAATAGCACTGAGAAGTTTTAGTAAAGAGACAGAGAAACCCTTTGGATGATAATAGAGTTTTTTGTGGACACTCAGTTGTGCGGACGCATCGAAATTTCAGTTTATATGCAATACGAATTTAGGCACTCTGCACATGCAAAAGATAGAGAGAGACAGAATACAATTTTGCAATTAGCTGAAATGCCTAAAATATAAAAAATCAAGTAATTAAAGGTATAAAACGCATGCAACGATAATTGTGTCAGTACGGGTGTGTTGAAACAAACAATTGAACGGGGTTCAACAACTTCTTAGTTGTTTAAAATAGCCTTTATTCGGTGGCATGGAGCACGTAAGAGTGTTCGAATTCAGGAGAAAGCGGAAATAACCTTAAAATTAAATAGGGATGTACGTTTTCGCACTAAGCAATAAATTTAGTGACCGCATCTTGGAAGGCAGCATTTTATCATCTATGCTCACTTGTTGATATGCAGGCGCTAGTAGAGAAAGATGACGCCCACAACGCGTGCTTTAATGTGAAAGTGCTTATTTGTACTCAAGCCTATTTACCTGTAGTTGAACTACCACACGTTTTAAACCATAATTTTGACATCCTCGAATATGTGGTTGGGTAAGATCCCGCTATTCAATAAGAATGGAGAGTGGACGCATCTTTGTCGTCATTTAAAGACGCTAGAGCTCGCGCATCCCCCCCCCTTCCTCCTACAGAATGGAAAGTCTGTGTTGGTGGTGTAGGTCTGAAAGTAGGACACCCGCACCTTCTTCTAAAATTGCCACCACACACCACCATATACGAATACCAGTGAATGATGCCCTAATCTTAATAATAACTGAAGAGATTTAGTCTCGAAATCACGACAGCATATTGAGAGACGCCCTGATGAAGGACTCCGGAAATAGACACGAACTGGGGTTCTTTGACATGCACCCAAATAGAAGCACTTGGTCCTGGAGCATTTTCGCCTCCACCGAAAATGAGCGGGTGGAATCGGATCCCGCGACCTGGTGTTCAGCAGACGAGAACCATAAGCACTAAACCACCGTGGCGGGTGCCCTACTCTTCTAATATTGCGTTGTAAACTGGGGACAAGAATGGTGTTTTCGATTGAAGCGCCCCAACTTTTCATTGCTTTTTTTAGAATGTAATCATTCAAATTAGGATATATTGGCTGTCAAGGTTGATATGAACATCCTATTGCACAAGAATACTGACTGTAACTGAACACAGCAGGGCTGGAAGGCCAAAATATAGTGCTAAGAAATAACGTTAGGATACCTCAGAACCTAAGGAAAGAACTGGTCGCTTTTAAAAGTATTTAACGAAGTGCCAGTGTTAAATTTATATGGTAGTACAAGCGAGAAAATGCCTAGTATTTTCACACATTCCCTAAAGCTAATAAATAATGTTTCATTCGTGTCATTTTACATAGAAAAACTACCTATACTGACCGCTGGAATCTATCACCTGTACACATTCTTTATTGCATCCATCGAATGAAATGACGTCAGCACGTCCTCTCGTGTGGGTCGAGAACTCTCCAATTCTTTACATTTCCACCGTCTGAGCGCCCTTTCGAACGGGAAGTGATTCTTGTTTTCGGAACGGAAAACGTCGTTACTCTGTTATACAGTGCGCCACCTTCCGATACAAGAGCTGAGCATCCGCGCAAATCATTGAACTTGAATCTTTTCAAAGTCCTTTTATTGCTTGTTTGTTCCTGGCGAAAAGGAAATTTCTTGGGATGGACCGGCTAATCAATAGAACGTCAGTTAAAGCGAATTCCTTTAAAGGCCACTTTATGTGGCGGAGGCAGCCGAGTGAATGAAGGATGCAGCGCGCTAAGGTGCCGCTTCCTTCTGACAACTGTTTGCTTTGTGACCCGGAGCGCGGGCACGCGCTTTGGGCGAGCGGACTTTTTCTGGCAATGGAGAGGGAGGAAGGACTTTCTGCCAAGCGTCTAATTATGCTTCGTTAGGCATCCATATTTAAAGCGTCCGGCGTGTCTATCGGCTGTAATAGGGACAGACAGGCGAGCCTAGGCCGCCCCGGTCCCGCTGAATTATCTAGCGTGGCCCGCGGACAAAGAGCCTTCTTGATTGTCTCCTGCCAGTCAGCAGCGCTTTCCGAATCGAGGTCGTTTTACTTTGCTACGAGGTCCATGTCCATGACCACCGCAGGCCTCTTGATTGCGTGGATGCTTTGTGGCGGCCGCAAGAGAAGTCGCTACAGCCGCGCGCTGCGGGTCCCTCTTCTTCCTGCCAGTGTGTTCAGAAAGAGGGACGTGTGGATAGTGTGGGTGGCCAACAACAGGCTTTTGTTTCAAGCATGAACTTGAAGCTTCCTTTTGTTTTCTTTTACATTACTCTCATTCTTTCTGTCTATTTCTCACCTTTCGTTCGTTGCCTAGGCAAGGAGCAGTGTGGACGCTGGGGGAGTCTGCGTACGGTGCCGGTGGGAAAATGTCACGAGAACGCAGCAGCGTAAGCTGAAATGCTCTTTGAAAAGGCTTCTTCGCAAGTAGCCCCGCGAAAGGCGACCACGATTCGACGCTTATCTAATTTCAGCTCGTCCTGCAGGACTTTTCAGCGCACGTCGGGCGCGTCTCTGTCGCTCCACTGTGACGACGTTTGAGCCAGGGTTTGTCTTGCTGGCACTTTCTTCGTGCTGGTATTATGCGTGTTCGCGATCGATAGGCGTCAGCGCCGGTTGAAACCCCGTGCGTATACGTCACTGTGCATAGAGTCCGGCTGCCTACGCGGCAAGCGTCTCATGCCTGTACCCTCCCTCCCCTCTCTTGCCTCACCGTGGCGACAGTATGAAGTTCGCCGGCGCCGCTCACACCTCTCCGACGTCAGAGCTGGCGAGCGACACTCATTGGCTCGTCGGCGGCAATCTCGTCGCTCGTCCCGCAGAAGCGTGCACTGTGCCACCTATTGCGACACGGACCGAGAAGGGCCGCGTGTCCGGCGCACAACAAAAGATTGGGCCACAGATAAACGAGGGACGCATCTAATGAGGCGACCCCGTTTAATTGCGATTATAAATAATGTCTGACACAGCTGCGCGTTTCTCCCTCCAGTAGGCCTAGTGCCAGTGCGTGCACTGAGCTGCTGTTCATTACCAGGACATCGCAAACAAACGACGCGGCCATTCCGGTCCATTTTTCTCGGGCGCCCTGTGAGTTACCGTGCGGAGTAGGGGTTCCTCAGCAGAGAAGGGAAGCCTCTTTCTCCTCGGGAGGCCCTCGCTCCAACGGTCTGCTGACGTTGGGGTGGCCGAATTTATTTCCGACAATCATTCCGCAGCTGATATCGAGAAACCCGTACTCGGGTCCCAAAGAACGGCCGTACGCGAAAAGTACCAACAAGAGGCATAACGCCAGCATCGGAAGACCGACCATCTGGTGAAACATTAGACGATTGGGAACCTCACTTCGAACATCAAAAGAGAATGCTGGAACATGGGGCAGTACCTTGAACCAGAAAAAAAATCCCACCAGGTCGCTGAGTAAGTCCAGAGTTGCTACTCCAGCACTCCTATTAAGTCTTATCTCTTTTACACGTCGTGGCGCAGCGGTTAACGCAATAAATGTTAAGAAACGAACAGGATTGGCCCACAATATTACTGCTACAACTCTTGCTTCCACCCTCATAAAAAGTTTAGGAAAATCATGCTAGAGGTAGTGAAAAGAAGTTTGATAGTATTAAGGAGCTCGGCTGCTACAGTGGCTGTCATACGCACTTGTTAGTCACTCGGTTGACTGAATTCATGCTTTGTTTTCTCCATTTATGACACATGCTGAAAGCGCGAAATGATAGATCCTGCATGCTGGAGTCATCTTACAGAAGTTTCTATGTATCAACAGCGAAGATTTCGAGCCAACCGTCAGTCCATGGTGAACTCGAAAACATCATCATAAACCATCAAGCACTTTCTTCGTCTTTTTATTCATTTTCATGTTCGATGCCAGGACGCGTGCACCAATTGGTGCGTCGTAGAAGGAAATAACTCTGATGCAGAATAGAACGAGTTCTGAGAGAGAAAGCGAGAGAGAGAAAGAGAAAACTAGACAGAATGAAAGGAAAGAAAGACTCGGAGATAAAGAAGTAGACAAAGGGAGAAAATTATAAAAACAAACACAAAAAAGACAGAAAAGAGAGAGCTAAATAGAAGGGCCAAGCACGAGAAATAATAACAGAAGTAAAACAAAAAATAGATAGGTAAAGAAAAAACGAAGAAACGAGAAATAGGAAGAGGGGCAAGAAATATAGAAGGAGCCAGAAATAGAGATAGAGAGATGCAGGAAGTAAAATAAACAGGGACAAAAACAGAGATTTAAATAAATAAACAGAGAAAAATAAAGAAAGAGGTAAAAAGAAAATGGAAAGGTGACCCAGCTTTGCACTTATTTCGGAATCGGCTCCACTAGTTGGCGAATATTTAGTTTTGCTGCCTTAATTTTTTGGTACTACGTCGTTTGAAAAAAAAAATGAAATAAACATGTGTGTCTAAAATCATACATGACACATAGCAGTTTAAGACTTTTTTAGCGTTATCCTAACACTCATGAGCTTCAACATTATCACAAAGGTTTGTACCGTAAATAAGCGCAAAAATAATTCCCCATTAGAGAGCTCTTGCGTTGTCTTAAGTTGAATACATTTTGTTCTGTCCTTTTTCTTTTAAATGGCCTTTAATCAGAAAATCCGCTTGCTTACACTTTTCAAGCTACCCCCCCTTTTTTTCTTTAATTATACATAGTGCAAAAACAGGACACGATTCACTAATACATAATTAATATATTTTTCGAGTGGTAGAATTTATATGCAACCAGTGGAGATCAGCCCGTTTTTATTTTAACACATTTATGAAATGATTGATTGATTTGTGAGGCTTAACGTCCCAAAACCACCATATGAATATGAGAGACGCCGTAGTGGAGGGCTCGAGAAATTTTGACCACCTGGGGTTCTTTCACGTTCACCCAAATCTGAGCACATGGGCCAACACCATTTCCGCCTCCATCGGAAATGCAGCCGCCGCACCCGGGATTCGAACCCGCGACCTGCGGGTACGCGGCCGAGTACGTATCTTAGCCACTAGACCACCGCGGCGGGGCATTTATGAAATGAAGTCAGTTATTAAAGTATTCTCTGTGCAGCGAATATTGGTTCAATACTGAACAAGAGAAGTTAGCCCCCTGTTCTTAAAAAAATAGAAGACCAAAGAAATCAAATGCAGATTAGTCAACGATAAATATATCTGACAACTTGTGTGCGTGTGTTTACATGCCAAAAAAGCACGCTAAAGTAGTGGCTTATCTGTGAGTGGTAACCGAGCTAAATATTCGCCAACAAATCCTTGTTAATCTTCACCGCTTCTCAATTATAATTTCCGCAACTCGGCCACCAAAAGAATATTCGTAAGCGTTCTGTGTTGTTCCATAAACATTTGTATTGATTGTTCTTAATACGTTGGCTGTGACAAACGAACTTATTTTGTTTGTCTCTGTGTGTGCTGAAACCAGTCATTTTTTACCATGAGCTGAGTTAATGTTGTTTGCTAGTTTATTTGGTTGAAACTGGATAGCCTCTCCTATACAGGGCAAGCCAAATAGAATGCACGATAGGTGAGCGTGTTTGAACGTGTGTTCATCTTCCGCTTGTCTGTGCGTATTCTTCCGTTCATCTTCCGCCGGCTGATATTCTGTGTCTGTGGGTCTAGTCTGTCTGTCGATCATGTCTCTATGCATATCAATTTGCTGTCTATAAGCTCGTCTTGTCTCCATCTTCGTCTATTTCTACATGTTTGCTTATTGTTACGCCTATTCATTTCCCGTTTTTTTTTTCTGCATGTACTACCATGGTATGTCTGTCTTCTTTTTGTTTTGTTTCCTTGTCTGTTTTTGTAAAGGTGGAAGGCCCGATAGTTCCAGGTCGCCTTATTCGTTATTATGTGAGACGAGAAATTATCGCTAGACTGTAGTGTGAATTCACAAATGCAATTTAACTTGAAGTGTGAGTTTGGCTTGAACTGACATCGTCACACGGCTTCTAAAGTTCACCCGAGGAAATTAATTGACTTGGGCAAATTGATGTTAGGCGTTACTTTATGGGAAATTGAAGCGAAGTCGTGAGTTCAAGTTGAAGCACATTTTCGGCGTACGTGCGAAATAGGGATCACTGCGAAGGACTGCACAAACGCATTACGATGTCGGAAAGTCGCGCTCTAAGCAGCATTGAAGTCCATACATCGAGGCTACAAGCAAGGTACAAGGAAATATACAAGATGAGCTGCAGGTGTTTCACGAGGCGTGTAAGCTGTCTTCACTTTAACAATTTCTTTCTTTCTTTCTTTCTTTCTTTCTTTCTTTCCTTCTTTCTTTCTTTCTTTCTTTCTTTCTTTATTTAATTTTTATTTATTTATTTATTTATTTATTTATTTTTTCTTTCTTACTAGCCCTGTACTCAGCAAAGAGGTTCCACATGAATTATAATTTAGTTGACCAGGTGTAATTGTTATGGCACTGCTAATACAAATAATAGGAACGCATAGATAGCCATTCATTAAACACGAGAACTTTCATGGACATGTTTTGCGCTGACGGGTGTGCGGGGATATGCGTGAAATTTACTTTCGCCACATGGACTCCCAAACAGAGACCATATTGGCACAGAGCTGAGGAGCCGGGCAGAAACCATTTGGTCCACGGCACTCCCTCCCAGCTCAATCGAGTCGCTCGCTCCATACGAGCGGGGCCATCCAACTTATTCATTTCTGGCCATGAAGAAAAAGGAGGCCGGCCGTCATCGCGAACGGCCACTGAATCACGGTAATGCAATTACTCAAGATGAACTGTCCCCCTCCTCAATATGCCGCGCGCCTTTCCTAGTAACCCACAATGGCAGCTCTGCCATCCCGGGCAGTCAAGTGAAAAAAAAAAAAGCTGTGCTGAAGAGGCCGCCAACGGCCGGGAGATCTCGGTGCATCCATTCCCCCGAGGAGAAAGCCCCGCGTGGTGCGCGCGCGCGGGCGTTCGATCATAATATCCGGAACCGCCCTGTGATTTGAAATTGAAATGAGCCACGCGCTCTGCTCTGAGGGAGCGGAAGACAATGGACGGACTCTGTCTATGGAGCGCCGCCGAGCGGAAGCGAACGTCCATGTCGGCGGCGCTGGAAAGCGTCCTCCCCGCGAGCCATGCACGAGCGCATCGAGGAGGGTGCCGCTCAAATAAACAAACAGGAGCCGTGTTCGCACTGCGCTCCAGGGGTGGTGCACGCCGGAACAGTGTTCGTGATGAATGTGCAGTCGACGAGAGTCACAAGTGCGCAGCGCCATATCACTGGTTTGTCCCTCCTTCCAAAGTCCTGCTTCTTGGGACGGACGCCTGAACAGGTCGCCAGTATTGAAGTGACGAGTCTGAAGAAGTTTCACTAGTGCCACTTGGTCTGCCACGAACGCGCCAAGATGTGTGGTCTCGTTAAGATTAAGGCAGCTTGCATCGGCGCTAAAAAACTTTGCCGAAGCTCCTATTCCCTGAAGACGTCTCGGACAACGCTGAATAGGGCCAAAGCGTGCTGCTTGCAAGGAATACCCGACACGCGTTGTCTGTAGCACAACACAGAGGCAAGGTAGAGATGCCAGGCTATGTGGGTTAGTGAACACACTGGATTTGGACATTAGGAAGTTCGCTTCTTTTCCAGAGGTGATTTCTCTCTATGTGCGTTGTTTTCACGACCCAACTAATTTGGAAGTCCACACGCGCAGCGCAGTGCGGATGCTGATGGAGGGCATTGTAGTGCTTGTTCACTACTTCAATGGTCGTCATATACCGGTTAACGTTGTAGTGATTGTGTTCAAGATTAAACCGACGGGAAACCAACAGTGTTTCGAAGCGCCTGATGTGGGTTGCCTAGTGATAAAGAGCGTAGGCTTAAAGCCGCAAAATTGTCGATTTGGATCCAGGTACACCTACTAACATAAACCGTCTACATATGCACTAATATTAGTGTTTGTAAGTTTTATGTTTGAGTGCTGCTGATGGCGCTCTCGGTTAAGTTAATCCACTTAAAAACCATTAAGCTCCTCTGGAGAAAAAAATGAGCCAACCCATGGTAGCGTGTAAAAGTGTAGTTTTTTTTTTTAAATACAGTCACGCAGTCCACCTCGGCGGAACAGCGGCTACGGTGCTCGGCTGATGACCCGGAGGTTGTGGGTTCGATCCCGGTCGCGGCAGTCGCATTTTGATGGAGGCGAAATGGTGGAGGTCCCTATACTGTATACGATGCCAGTGCCCGTTAAACAACAGCAGATGATCGAAATTTCCGGAGCCCTTCACTATGACGTCTCTCATAATCTTATCGTGGTTTTAGAACGTAGAACTCCAGATAATAATATTAATATGTAAATGAAAAAATGACCCGCTTATTCTGCCATCCTGACCCCGCTATGTTAGAGGAAAAAAAGTTTCGCTTCGTGATGCGGGAAATCAAGCCAGAACTATTTGCCGGACTTGTGCGCAACCCGCCTGGACTGCCAATGAATTTCTTTCTGAGGCTACAATACAAAAGGTGCCTGAGGTCACAGAAGGCAATAATACAATTACCGCTACCCACAACTGACTAAGCCGAAACTCTAACCCTCAGGACCGACGACCTGCGCGCGACCATCAGGAGGTGGTCGTGTAGGAAGATCTATGTAAGCTCTTTTCTCGAATTGCAGCCTTTGGTACAGTCAATTGCTGACATTATTTGTGATGAAACTCAGCAAACTCTAGCCGCCGCATCAGCAGGCCGAGGCCATGAGCTTCGCCACCGCAGTGCGCCGTGACACTCCACCTCCGAACCCACGACAAGACACCTGCGGCCACCGGACACCGCGTCATACCTCCCGCCTGTCAACCAATGCTACCTACGGTGCAAGAGCAGCGTTTGGCGACCTGCGCCCCTCCCCATTATCAGCGGATAATATTATAAAAAACCAAATAATATTTTAACACAGTCACGCAAAGAGATAGCTGTCACGAGAGAAGAATGCGTGAAAGTGTCACGTGACGTTAGTGATGCTTTGAAGAGTGACTTTGACACGTGAGAAACATGTTCGCAATCATAGACTAATGACCTGTTCTGTCAGAAAAGAGATTGACTTGATTGATATGCGTGTTTAACGTCCCAAAACCACCGTATGATTATGAGAAACACACTATCAGAAAAGAGAGGCTCAATCTAATCACCAGCCGAGTATTTTATCACGGATAAACACCGCTCTCTTATGAGGTGCTATTTAATTGGATTCACCCAACGGACCCAATCTTGTGGACTAGCCCGGCATGGCCGAGCCGCCGCTAATTTCACCGTGAGCACTTTAGGCGCTTCGTTTTTGTGTGGGGTGGGAATGGGTGGCACGAAGCGATGTGATGTTCATCAGCAAAATTTCGTACATCGCGTGTTAATGCAGCTTTATCAAAACCTTGAACTGTTTTAAGCGCGCGTGAATGCGTTACATTCTGCCCAATATTCTAGCTTGTCCGTTTGATATACTATAAGAAAACCCCACAATAATGCTTTCTCTTGCTTAGAAGCGAGGTGTTCTGGCCTGTATTTTTCTTTTAGCAGGAAAAACAGGTGCAGTGGATAAAACGTGAAGAAACTATACAGGGGTACATATAGATTTACGTTGAGCTCTGCCATTCGTGCTGTTCTGTTTTATGTTGGTATGTTTGTGCTCAGAGTATGGGCTAAACAGCCAAAATACAGCACTTGTTCTCGCTTGTTTAGCATGGTGTAGCTTTAGCGAGAAATTTTTATCTTTACGCACAATTTCACACAAGCACAGATTATCGTATATCCAATTGTTCTGTAAATAAATAGATCGAATCATAAATTATTTTGTAGACTTATGTGCAAGGCCCTGCACAAATTTATCCGCTATTTCAATCGACTCATGCGCGTGACACGACAACAGTAAACAAATATATGTATTTTGCAACGTGAACAAGTGATCGAATTGATAGAGTCCATAATTTCTTCGAAGAGAAAAAAATAATCGTACAAGTGAGATGACTCAAGAAAATGAAATGGGCAGACACACTAATCGCTAGCCGCTGAAAACTGATGTCGATGACTAAATAAAATTATCGACCTTGCCACAGAGAGTATGTAAAAGCAAATTTCAGGTGCCTAAAACACCACAAGAAGGGCGTAAAAGTCCATGGAACAATTAAACTTCTGCAATTACCCCTGATGATGATGTATCAACGAGCCCAGAGAAACGAACTTCTAAGAGAATATGTGCTTTCTGTGTTTCGCAAGGAAGCCTTTATTTGTTGTCTATCTACACAAATAAATCGCAATGTTTTGTGATCACTTGGAGAAACGTTCTGGAGGACGTCCCGGAAGGATAAGACGTACCAAAATAAAAGCATCGAAACAACCTTGCTTACTCGAAGTATATAACCGCATTCGTATATAACTTGGAGACCTAATGCCTTTTTGGACCGAGAGCAGAGTAAAAAACGATCTGTTGAAATCTTCATGTGCTTTCGATAGTTCCTGTCACTTCCTTTTGTGCAGCACTTGCGCTGTTCTCTTCCCACGCCGCGACCAGCAGTGGTGGGAAATGATCAATCTCGAACAAGTTTTCTTTTTTTATTCTTCACGCTATCATCGTCTTCTCGGTCCTCCGTCCTTCTCCCACGCCTTGTTATTTTTCTCTCCGCCCTTTTCATTTCGTTTCTTGAGTCTGGGCGCTGCGCAGCGGGGCATCACGCCTATAATTTCCGCCCAAGCTTGGCTCGAAGCCCCAGGTTGGCCGAGCGGCGACTCCAGGAACTGCATCTTCATCCAGCGCCGCGCCCACCGATGCTCGTTGGGCCTTCCGAGCTTCTCGCGGGCCGCTTTCATTTCCGCTCCGCCTGCCGGGCGCCTGTAGCGGGCCGCTGCTGCGAGGCTGCCTTCCGATTGTCGCTTCTGCAGTCGCAACCATAAGGAGTCGTTTACGCAGCCGCCAACGTCGTTGCTCGCCGCCTGGGCGAGGGTGCCCTATGAACGCCGGGTCGCAAACGGGACGCCTTTGGCGGGAGATGCTGGCTAATTTCTAACTGCGCCGCTCCTACTTTGGGAGGTATAACAGAGGATGCTCTCCGGAGCTACCGATGGCAACTACAGTTCAATTTACTGATTCACTTTTAACTAAAAAAAGTTACATATAGACTGCAGGCCTGCGAGTGACGACACTATAAAAACTCCGTGTTTACTTCAGCCTCATGCAGTGCGATAAAATTTCAACGTTAACGTTTTCAGTCGGTGATGACGAAAGTTCCGTCTACAAGATCTGCTTATGAAGGTGTGTTTTCGTTACCCATGCATGTGTATGAAGCACCCGACCATCGAACCTACAATGCCACACTCAGGAGTGGAACACTACACCCAGCTTGTCCCAAAGCAATGGACGACTGACCGTACCGGGCGGGCACATCTTCGACTTGGAATTCTGCGTACTGATAGCTAAAGACACAGTTCTAATAGCAGCATTCAAACGATACTCTGTTGATGCATCAGAAGAGGGCGTGTGGACTGGAGAGAGTGCTTGCGCGAACTAAATAAACACCGGACAGCGACACCGTCACATACGACGCACTTCAGTTAGTTGTACGAGTATACATATATAAACAAGCGCGATTCGCTACCCTGCAACAGCAACACTGTCCACGAGATGACCCATTTATTGGACTGCCTGCTCTCTTCAAGATCATAACCTTCGTACTTGCATGTGCTCGTTGAAAATCACTGCAGCGGAGAAGAACAATAACTTGATAGGGCAAGAAAATATTACTCCTGAAACTTCCTTCTGAATGCCGCAAAAGGCCCGTAAGGGCTCATGGAGCTTTGATTTTGGATGCGTTATTTTTGGGTCATGCGTGACCCACGTGCAATGGTAATGATAACGTATGATGTAGCAAGTATATTCCCAAACAAGGTTTCATGGCGCTAACAATGCGACACACTTTTTACGAACTGTGCTATGATTGTAAACCCAGTTGTTTCATCATCAAAACACACCTTTCTTATATGGGCTTATAAGTGTATATGCTGAGTGCAAGTGGTGCTCACTATGTTGTGAGGGCTTTGTTCAGATATACAGGGTGTGCCTGGTAACTTTAGCCACAGTTTAAAGATATGCCAGCACACGCGATTACGACGCGACCAAATCCGTGTTGCTCACCATTGCCTGGAGTTAGTGAGAGTATTTTTGGTGTTCTCAAACATTGTTTACTTAGATATATCTAATAAACTAACTTTTCAAGAAATGAAGATAGAAAAAAATTTAATCAGAAAGTTGTAGATCGGTTTGCAAAATGTCCGATTAGACAGTTTTGAACTTCTTATCTGTCAGATAGTACTGTTTTTTGTTAATTGCAAATGCCCGCGATATATAAAATACCACGTCACAAACCCGGTCGTGCGCCAGTGCGCCCAATGATTTTAGTGCCGCGTACGAACGACCATAGCATTCGCCCCATTGTGTTGTCTCGGAAGAGTCGCAACGATGTAGTGGCTTTACGATGAACATGTTTTTGCTTTGGAATATATATATTTTTTCCTTAATATTTTTTTCTGATACAGCTCTCATGGTAAAATGAGGGTTACCGTGATTACCTTGTATTCGCATTTTTTATCTGCTCGAGTTAGATTCTAACTGGCTTACTTGGTGTCAAGCTTAAACGTTTTATCTACATTCAAAAATAATAAGGTGATGTGCACTGAATGATGCGAATTATGGCAGTTATGAGTTTATTTAAATATAATTTGAGCTGGAGATTAAATATTGTGCAGGGGAAGTATATCGGGTGTTTCAAGAAACTTATCCCAAATTGTCGAAGATCAAGAAATAGAATATTTGTTTGATGCCTTCGCAATGTCTTCTTCTGTGGCCTCTGGATTCATCCGATGGTCAAAGACATCATTCAGAACTGTAATCAAGAAAGTTAAACAAAATAACATTTGAAAGCTAGGGGGTTATGCCATATGAGAGAATCAAAGTTCTTGATGCTAAGAACTTATTAGGTCTATGTCTCTTGTACAAAGTACAAAGTAAAGAAATTCACGCGTATTCAGTGGCGAAACGACGATGAAGAGCGGAAAGGTGCAACTGCGCAACTGCCATATTATTTTGAGACGTCTAGAGTGTATGAGCTCGCTATATCAACCATAAACAGACTTCTTTGTCTGGGTGTGCGAGCTGCGCTTGCAGTAATAGCACGCATCACGCACATATGTTAACGAACGCGGACGAACTACGCCTCTGCGATTGTTGCCTTGAACAGTGACGTCATAACGGTGCTTGTAGCGCTGATCGGCGCTTTAGTTTCTGTTTCGCTGCTGAATTCGGTTGAACTTCATTACGCCACAATAATTACTAGAGTCCACTTGTTCTGCATCTCAAATCTGCGATGAATTTTTTGCATGAAGAACAAGTCTCTTATTTTACATAACAGCCTAGGTACAGTAATTAACAATTTAGGTATTTTAACTTTACTAATCGCTGTCTCAGATGATATATTCAACCATCTTAGGTGTCTGCGGCTACATAAGGAGTAAGTGGGAAGGCATCGAAGAAATACACCATTAGCCCGATTTTTGAGGATTTGGGATACCGTTTCTTGAACTACCCGATGTACTGGCGTCTTTTTGGGTCGTATCAATGCGGATCACTTCATTCGGGTTAGATTCGTTTCTTGTTAGCTGGTGTGCCAAATGGCTGATAGGAAGAAGTACAGATTATCGGCGGCGACGAGTAAGTGCAATAGAAGATGAATACAGTCGAAACAAAGTATTACCCTTGCAGAAGGCAGAAAGCCTCTTCGCGCTGCAAAAGCTATTGCCAAACACTTGAGACGTCAGACAGCCGGTATAAATATATTGTTCGTCATATGCTAAGTGCGTAACCATTAGTACGACGACTCAGTGAAAAAGCTGCACGTCCGTCTGTCCCTGACGTGTAAGACAATCTTCCAAGATAAAGAAGCAAATGTATGATCAAGCTTTCCAGCCATTGCTATGGTTCGAATGCTATGACAGTTCAGTGAGACTTAATTCGGGAAGTATATTTTGTCCTGTTCAACTTTTAGGCAAAAATTTGCTGTTAAATGTCTCGATAGTACTCTGCAGACGTAAGCAATTCGAAGAATCAAAAAGGAGTTAAAAACTGCTCATGAAAGGTATAATAATAAATCTAATATTTTCTGAGGTTCTACGTTCCCAAACGCCGATATAATTTTGAGGCACTTATAGTGAAGCCAATTCACATTGATCTGTTTCATGAGTTTTTTATACAAAGTGCCTGAACTATAACGCATCAAGATTAGAAAAAAGAGTAAAGGCATTACGCGAAGCAAACTCAGTACATATTGTTCCCAGTACGGTGTAATATCCACTACTAATTTGTTCTTCAGCGAGCTTTAATTAATTACTTATACTTACGTTTTGTAACACAAGTACCAACCTTATTATCAAAATGTAAATGGTGCATACGCAGGCATGGCTTGATTACATCTAACTGCGCTGTTTTCAAGAACGTTCTCGTTATTTGCTCGTTTTTTATAGTCATAAAGAAAGCCAAAGAAATGTGGAAAATAACACATGACATCGCTGCCACCAGCAAATCAAAGCATTCTCAAGGAAGCTTGCTGCAATGGACTTGTGCCTGTTGTCCGCTGCCACTGATAGCTTTCCATACTTTGGCAATGGTAGAAGACGAGTTCCAACAACGTGCGTCTCAATTTTGCAGGGATTCATTGCACTCACTTGTATGAAACTATTTAATTTCATTTCCTACGGCCAATTTTTCTATCTAATAATGTGACCGGAGAGCTGTTATGAATATGGCTGACTTTTTGAGACCTAAGCAAGATGGTGTTTTTTTTTTTTGGCTAGAAAATGGCAGATAGGGTGGTTCTTATTTTTTATACGTATTTTAGCTTATACTGGCTAGCTCACAGAGAGTTAGTTTTAAGACACTGCTTCCTGATGTTCGCTGAAGTTTAGTCACGTGTTGTTTTTCAGATTTTGAGAAGTTTTTATTAGCTGGAAGACATATTGCATGTAATTAGTACGTAGTTAAATATTGCGCAGTAAATGTTATTTTAACATATCCCTCATTACATTCTGATAAGCGAGTACTTGACAAGTTTTCAAACCTAACTATGAAAACTGATTAAACTTCATTGACGAAAAAAATAGTAGTGACTACTCCAGTGGGGGATATGCTTGATTTGAGTAAGACGTGTCCCCCTTTTAAAGATGTTACTGCATGACAGTTTGGACACCCTGTGTGCTGTGTACAGATGAGACTGCTAGTGATGTGATTGCAAAGGTACGGGCATTCTGTGTCACGTGATAAGTGTTAGTGGACTTACTACGACACATGATTGAAATCATGTGCTCCTGACGAGAATCATATTGCATTCGATGCATAAGTGTTTTTGGTCTTTTCGTATAACTACACAACTTTATTGTAGAACCTGTTTTTGCTTTGGCAATCGGAGCACGTCAGGTGACTATGTGCAGAGAAAGTCAAACAAAGTCATTTGCTTATTGACGTGCCTTGCACGTGTATTTACCCCCGAAAAGCGCGTCTTCGTCGTTTCAGACAACCGATTCGTGTTGTGACGAGATTGCGTGCCATGAGGCGCGCATTTCCCCGTCTGAGAAATAAGCGCGTCGGTGCGCCAGGCGCTCACCGGAGTTGACGACGCGGGATGCGAGCCCGGACCGTGGCGACAAACCATCCCTCCAAGAAGCAGAGGGAGAAAGGGGAGAACGCGGTTGTTCATTTGCGGTGACCACGCCTACCGAGTCCGGCTCGTCCAATTAGAACCGTCCTCCCGATTTCCTTTCCTTTAATCTCCCCCCTCTGCGCCGTCTCCCTCCTCAATCCATCTACTTGCTCCTCTCCCCTCGCCCTTTTCCGCCCACTGCGGCCGAAACCAAAGAGAGAAAATAACACCGGCATCTCTACCAGAACACATCTCGTCCATCCAGCGCGGCAGACAAAAAGTTAATTACCAGGGTCCATTAAAAGTTGCGGGCCCCTCCAGCCCCGGAGACCAATTGCCGGCAAAACTTATCATAAAACAGACGAGGGGCCGCGCGTATAGAGAAGAGGGAACGTTCACTTTAACACCGGCCGCCTTCTCGCCCTCAAAACCGAAGCGTCGTTAGGGCCGCGGCTGTAACCGGCGCTTATATCTATGTCCCTCCCTTCGGCGTCTTTGCTTTTTGATAATGGGCGCGCATCGCGCGAGCTCCTTCGGACATCGATCGGCGCCCAACGACTGATGATGCTCGTCGTGATGCCCCCCGGGCTGCTTGTGTGTTTACGCGCCTCCTCGGGCCGCAATTAAACACCCCTCTCCGGATCGGGACCCACCTCGCCCATAACGGCGCCGGTTGTTTTCGCAGCGCGCTAACCCATTGGCCCGTAAAAGGTGCGCGCAGATAACGGTCCTCCGTCTGTCCGGCAGCAGCGGAGACCCGATAACGGCGGCCCTCGCCACTACTCTTTCCCCTTATCGAGGCCTCTCTTTTAATTTGTGGCTTGTCTCTGCTGCAAACGCACAACTGTACTCTGTCCCGACGAAAACCCACCTCAGGCGAACGTCTTGAGGGAGCACTTGGCCGCGAGTTTGCTTGCCTACAAGACTCCTCGGTAACGATGATGAATTTTACTCGCTCCTAACTTCCACTAAGTTGTGAAAAGTGCAACAAAATCTGGATAACAACGCACGTGCACAAAGTCAATCGAAAACAGTTCCTGCAGCTGCAGGAAAAGTCAAACGAAGTTTTGACCACACACTGTAACACAGATACGAGAATGTGCTTTAAGAGTGGGAAACTCAGACATGAATGGCTTGCCAAAAATAGCAAAAAAAGAAGGTGACTGGTCGAGTTTTCAAACTGTGTGACCAATTGTTTTAATGGCTTATAAGGCTTAGGTTTTATGTCTACCAACAAATGTAATGAAATTGAAGGACACTGTGGTGAAAGATATATAACCCTATGATGAAAACTGTCTTTCTGAAATAGGCATTCTTTCACGCTGCCCATATGTTCACCATTTTCCGGCTGTATTGTGTATCTACTCGAGTCATTCATGCCTTAATAAGCAACGCAGAATTTAGAAAACCGCTGTGCACGCTGGGAAAGACCTGCACAAATCCAGAGCTTCGCACTCTAGTTTAAGTCTCTATGTATGTTCGCTGCTTCGTTGCTTGCTTTTTTAATGTACAATGTAAGTGTATTTAGGCAAAATCTCTGGAATTTTGCTGTTCATGCCTCAAAATTTTGTCATCCCTCCTGCTTGCGGAAGGGTGACTGCAGTATGACAATATTCACAACTGATTCCGAAAATCTATAGCCACTAAATCGTCACTTAATGATTGATGTCTTCAAACGAGCATTGCATAGAAGCCAAATTCGCAAAGATTTAATTCTAAAGCCGTTCTGTCAGCTGTCGGCTGTACTCACTAATAATGCGTTTGCTATGATAGATGTTTGTATATTCAATGCATTGTTTGCTGCGAACCAATTCAGCATATGAATAGCATTGTAATTAGTGGTACAGATTTTCCTATTGAATCATTATGTCAAAAATATTTTTCGTCATGTCCTAGAAGTCTTTGTGACCAAATACATAATGTAACGTACCATGGAGAGAAGAAAGCAATTATATTTTTGAACAAAAAAGCACACTAAGGCTTCATCGCAAAACACACAGGGTGTTTCTAGAAATTAGTCCAAAATATTTAAAAGCATAGATAGTAGAATATTTGCTTGCTGCATGCCTTCATAATTACGTTTTCTGTAGCGACAAAAATCAAAAGAACTGAAGTCCTCAAAGCGATGAGCTCACCACCTCTTTAAGATATCGAAAAAGTGACCTTTGGTAAGTTTTGAGTAAAGAAATTCAACAAATGCACCAGAGAAAAAGAAACCGAAGCGCCGATGAACAAAACTAGGAGACGATCAGAATCACTCCACTATTTGCGACCACATAATTCAGGGTGGTTAGTTTTAGATTCATTAACCTTCGCGTGCCATGCGTGCTACAATCGCAAGTGAAGCCTGCACAGTATGCACACCCACGAAGCGAAGTTGACAGGTGGTTCAAATAGCGATGCTCTTTCAGTCTAGGCGTTTTAGTGTCGGTTTCACCAGAAAAATTAGTTCAGTTTTTTATCAATTTTCTAAAATTACCAGTGGCTGCTACTTGAAAATCTCTGGGCAGCAATGAGTACTTTGTAGGAAGGGCTACAATTCTTTCATTCGACTCAACGGCCTGTCTCCGCGAACTGTAAATCTTCATTAACTTTACCTAATTACTGTCGTAATTGATGTCTCTAGCTATCTTAGTATATATGCTGCTATAGAAGTGACCATGAAGGCAGCGATCAAGCATTTCATTTTCCTTATTTTTCAGGATAATAATAACTCTTGGAGTCTTACGTCCCGAAACCATGATATGATTATGAGCGATGCTGCAGTAAAGAGCTCCGAAAATTTCGACCACCTGGGGTTCTTTAACATGCACTTAAATCTAAAGTAGTAACTGGCTAACCTTTCTGTCATTCCTTTCCTCCTCTTTTTTTAAATCTAAGCACACGGACATCAAGCATTGTAGCCTCCATCGACAATGAAATGCGGCTGCCGCGGTTGGGATTCGACCCCGCGACCGACGGGTCAGTAGCCGAGTGCCTTAGCCATGAATAGGCCACCGAGGCGGATATTTTTGAGGATATTCAAACACACTTCATGAAACCCCCGATATCATATTAGGACTAGTGATATACGGCAGCTGAAAGAAGCACACATATCCCGACTGTGCAACAATCTGCTGCTGCGGTAGCTCATGCGTGTTACGAGTGGTATATGATTGATACGAGCGTACGTTTTGCACATAAAACGCAAACCACATGTATATTTAACGGATATCAATGGAATATTGATATGTGCATGTCGAAACGGCACAAATGAACAAACTGGTTCACCCTAAGTTAACATAGGATACGGGCGTCTCGTGGGCACGCAGTGCCTAATTGTAATATAGTGTGACCATATAGCCTTCGCGTTACTCCACCGCTATCAGGCTGCATGCACGCCACGCGGCGCTCACTTCGCTCGCTCCTTGCATTATTCAGAGTGCCAAACGCAATGGGTGGGGGGTTGCCTTCACAAAAGCATATAGAACCCTCATCGGATTGACCGACAATGCGGAATGCGATGTCTGCTGCGCCAAAGAAGACATGGACCATCTGATATGCCATTGCCCTCGATTCGCCTCCGAAAGACAGAAGCTTTCGGACGCATTGCGACAATTGGACGATCGGCCACTCTCTATGCAGATGCTACTGGAACACCGTCCTCGCCTTTCGTCGGCTCAGAAAGCAGTCAAAGCTGTCTTGTGCTTTTTGAGGACTACAGGCCTACGTGACAACCTTTAATTTTTGTGTAGTGCCATTGCTGGATACGTGCCAGCCGATTGACTGACAATCCTTTTTTTTCTCTCTTTCTCTTCTCTTTCCCCTCTCTCTCATCTTTATGCCCCCTTCCCATTCTCCCAGCGTAGGGTAGCAAACCGGGCATGTGCCTGGTTAACCTCCCTGCCTTCTCTCTTGTTGTTCATTCCCCCCCCCCGAAACGCAATGGGTTAGAGCCGTTGCAGACACTTAAGTGAACATTCAGGACTCCTAATTTTTTAAAATAATATATGTCTTTCAAAGTTGAAATCACCTAACCTTCAAAAGAAGAGACGGTCAATGCATACATTTCATACCTTCTCTTCGTAGTATACAGTAAAGGTCGCCTTCTTACAGACAAATCATTTTGCCTTCTTTGTGGCCGTAAAAGAATAATCATCGAATAGAACCACAAGAAAAGTCAAGTTGGCTACATTTTGAATGCGCATCTTTTAGTTACATTCCGTACAATCTACGTAAGAGTAGCGCCATTTTAGCCACGTTGAATCACACCTAATAAAGCATTGCCGCGTTAGCTGAGCCAAGTTAGCGCTTGCATATTCGTAGAGATGTGTGCCAATCAGCCAAACCCTCATGCAGCAACTTCGCAAAATATTTCGACCATAAAAGTGTCGAAGGACTCTCAAAATCCGTCCTTCTAGAGATCGAACTACGGTTCACATATTCGAAGCAGTTCTGAGAGTACATACGTTTCTAAAGTTCACTTGAACAAAAAAGTGGTAACACTTTCGGTGAACATCACCAGTTCAATTTTAAACGAACTGACCAGTTTGTACTCCAAAATAAGAAATTCAGTCTATTAGTGTCGAATTTAGTGCCCACTTTTGAAGTGAAAGCCATACGTTTCAGCGTGCATCTACATTAAATCTGAAGACTGAGTTTCAGAATAACTTCTTATTTTAATCTTTAGGTTCCTCATAAAACTTGAACAGATTGCCATCACCACAAGCCGGAACTTTTAATGCACCAGCTAATCCAATCCACTGCGTCAAAGTTGAGCATATAGGCAACATTGTAAGTTGGCAAAGAACAAAAAAGGGAACATTATGGTAAACGTCATGGTAACGCAGCCGTAAATGTATTGAGCTTTTTTTTTGTACATCGCACAACAATTTTTCTCTTCTTGGCTTCGATAAATATTAAGGCGCAATGGGCACAGTAATCAAAACAAACAAAAAACTGACAGGCTCACTAACGCAATACCCAAAGACAACTCGAAGACCAAAGGCATTCATAGTGGCTGTATTATCAGCTGCATTCTGCCACTCCTAGTCATCATTATCATCATCCTCTACATGATCAACTTCAGTGCTTGAGGAGTCACGTGAGCAGCAGCACACTTTTCTGATGATGTGGTTGACGATAAACTATTGTTATAGCTCAGCCCATTTTAATGACTTCTCAGTTTTAACAACTCACTCTTTGCGCAATCAACATACTGCAACAGCTGGGGGCCCCGACGCGGTGGTCTAGTGGCTAAGGTACTCGGCTGCTGACCCGCAGGTCACGGGATCGAATCCCGGCTGTGGCGGCTGCATTTCCGATGGAGGCGGAAATGTTGTAGGCCCGTGTGCTCAGATTTGGGTGCACGTTAAAGAACTCCACGTGGTCGTAATTTCCAGAGCCCTCCGCTACGGCGTCTCTCATAATCATATAGCGGTTTTGGGACGTTAAACCCTACATAGCAATGCAGCAGCTGGGATGATTTTGCATACCTGCCACGCAATACTGCGTTTGTTAACGTGACTTGCTCGACATCATGACTGTAGGGTATTTTTCTAAAATGGTTTCAAGGACAAGCACGGCTTTTTCTACTGCCCCCAAAATAACTGGAATCTGTTGCGGTTCGTGCTATTATTATGCGATTTTATATAAAACCCGCTTAGGTCACGTTAATTTTCGTACCGCATGCCGTGTTTTTTCTAGGCCAGTGTCTGATCAGGTGAGCCAGAAGCCTTGAGTGCGAGAAAGAGCCTCGTTATCGTGCTCCAAGCTCTGACTTGTTACATATTGTGACATTCCCCGCTGGCTTAGTTGCTTTGGGAGGTTTTTAAATTTTTTACTTATGAGTAACTTCTACGGTAGCACCTCTGTAATAGCAATAAACAAAGATGCAATAAAATTGGGTCGCAGTTGAATACAAAGAGAGGGTGGAGTGGCAATTTTGCAGCGTTTTTTTCTATTACTTTTTTTGCCACGTTCGCACATGGCCATCCCCGCTGCCATACCATGTCACCAAGATCGACCATGCAGCCAGATAAGCTATAATTGATGTGCAAAATTTAAACAAAGTGATTTTTACAAAATTAAGCTCCTCAATACAATGATCAACCTTTTATGTCTAGACATTAGTTTATCAGTGTGCACGCATCTGTTTCCAAAAGTATTCTCCAGAAAACATATATAGTGTGTTACAGCAAGTTTGACTCATTTGCTCAATAAGATAAAGCTTTCAATCTAATCTTCACTATCTACAGTTCGCAAATGATAAACACCTATTAAAAAACAAGAAAGCACCACACGTATAATCTACTATCTGTAGCAGGGATTCTTTCCCTCCTCTAAATAGTTGTACTATCCTTTCGGCTTCATGCATCTTTCCGACAATGTGATACTTTATCGCAGAGCCAACGCATAACGGTGCCGTAGCTGTGCTGCAGAGGAGGCTGAGTGGAGTGTGGAGGTGCTTCTACAGGGAGCTTCGTCGTCTTTGCAGTCAAAGGCTCTGTATAGCGTGTTTTTGAAGACCTTCTAACTACTTAGCATAGATTGCACGTGCAGTATCTAAATTGTGCCAGCGTGAGGTCAAGACGGGTGGGGTCGAGTCCCTATCACAATAAAAAAAAGAATGTGTCTTGCGTACATTGCCAATCGGCTTCCTTCTAACTTACTTTTAACAACGACGGAACAATTTAACTACTGGAATAGTTTTATATTGCCATCAATATTGTCACAGTGCGGAAAGCACTGGACACAAGACCATGGTGCGACAAGGAAAAACGAGTATAGCAGAGTAGAATAGACCCTAGAAACTGTGACTCGTACCCACTTTGGGGAATTGGCCAAGGGCGAGCTAGTTTTTATAGAAAACATGGCCTGCATTGAGGGATACAGAAGGAGCTTGATGCGGACGAGTCGGTGTAGCATACTATAAGGTAAAACGATCCAAAAAAATTAAGAGGACGAAAGGAACACTTATAAATTACAATTTTCCTGTGTTTAATGATGCAGAAAAAACAAGGTCTATATTGACAGATAACAAGAACAGATGCTTTAACATTGCCTTCCTCAGGGGGATGGTGGTGGGTACTTGTGCTTCTCCCTTCGTTGTCCTCTGTCATACTGCCCCTTTTTTCGTCATGACAACATCTGCCGATTTTCTGAAGTTCAAGATTTTGCCGACAAAACCCATGATCTCATCATGAGGTACAATTAGTGCAAAACTCGTTATTAATGCTCACCAGCGGATCAAAATTATTTTAATAGCATCTTCTTCAAGGTATAGTAGTGTGTATGTTTTCTACAACTATTGAGAAGCATGAGTGGCACTTGAGCGTACTGACCCTGACAGGCAAGAAAACAGTTTACCTCCTGCAGCTATATATCAATGAGATGAAAAACCTTTCAACAGGATGTGCCGCTGAAGCCAGCGTTTCAAAAAATATTTTTTTTTCTTCAAGGCGGTTGCTACTTCCAAGAAGTCAAAATCTTTTTTCGAAACGTTGCTTCTGACAACCGACCATGTTTGAAAATTTGTCACCTTTTCAACCTTCCATCTTTCTCTGAGCTTCTGTATTATTCATTATTTATTAATGTCATCTCTTTTTAGCCGGCTCATAGCCTGATCATTCACTGCCCATTTTTTCACCGTTTTCATGCACAGTATAGTCAAAAGCTGAATCGTTCTATAGCTACTAAAATGCTGTTTAAATGCATGCACCACAGCATTAAGCATGGCTTACAAAACAAACAAACAAACTGAAGCTGCTATCATTTTTTGCATTGCTTCCTTGTTACCTATTTTGTCTTGGTAGCTGTCATTGCTAGCATTTCTAAACTTCAACTAAAATTATTTTCTTATCCACTCGAGTACGATCACAAAAAATTGCCTGCAAACGGGAGGCCAAGTAGGCTACGTGCAGGAAAGTTAGCAGTGTGCGATGGGCCTGGTCAAGTCGAGTAGTCCATTATATCTATCTATCTATCTATCTATCTATCTATCTATCTATCTATCTATCTATCTATCTATCTATCTATCTATCTATCTATCTATCTATCTATCTATCTATCTATCTATCTATCTATCTATCTATCTATCTATCTATCTATCTATCTATCTATCTATCTATCTATCTATCTATCTATCTATCTATCTATCTATCTATCTATCTATCTATCTATGCTGGTTTTTTTCCGTGATTTTATCTTTCTTTTTTTTGAGAGCACATCATTGTATTCATTGTCAAACATTGTAGTTACGAACGGCCTCATTTTAGTGAACCGAACATGAGTAGCTTGCCCACTTTCTCTGACGCATACCGGTTTACAGTTGCGGACACTGCTGCAGACTTTTTACTAGCCTGGACCTTATACCTGTGCCGCACAAGCGTTTGTAACGCCTGCCACGCAGTGGTCTATAGACTCAATGGTCAAGCACGAACTATACTACGCGGGACATTTCGAAGGCCATCGACTCAATATTCCGTAGAGTGAACAGAACCCCCCACAACTCTACGAAATATTCAATAGCCATTGAGAAACGGCTGCAAGAACACCGGCAACGTGGCCTATTTAGTCCGTGGTGCATACATGGTCATGATTAGAAACAGTATCGAACCAGTATGCTTCGAAGGCAGTGTTGGTGTTATGAATTATGTAATAAAACATTTTCATCATTAGAAATGTGCGAACTGCCCATACGTTAGACAACAGCTTCGGGCTTGTCTGCGTCGTGTTGTCTTATTGTGCCTTGCTCACCGCAGTTTTGCTGCTGAACAGCTTAAAAATAAACACGTAGGGATTCCAGCCTTGCTGCCTTAGGGCGTATATAGACACATCCCTATGAAACCCTAAGTTCTTCCCGATTTTCGAGAAAAATGCAGTCGAAAATAGCATAATCTTAGTTTTTAGCCCGTATGCGCTTTCACATAAAAAAATGCTGTCTTGCTCTAGAGAGTGCGGGCAACTGTGCGATCTGATAGCGCTGAAGTTTTGGCACCATCCATGTGATTAAAAGGCAGAATTTAGCTCAACGCACCGTAGCTTCGTTCGTCGCTTCGCATCCCCTTACTAGGTAGGAGCCTGTGTTGGAAGGACTTTTAATCGTGTATTTGTGGTGCCTTGAAAGAGGCATAGTTGACGCCCCCCTTTGTGATTTCGTGGTTTTAAGAAAAGAGATGGGGTTATTTCGAAGATGCTCCCCATTTCATGAATCCAGAACCAACTATCCCACCTTCAGACCCGTAGCCAGGGTGGAGGAGGCGAGGCGAGGTTTTCTCCCCCCCCCCCCGCCTCCGAAATTAAGATCGAGGTGTATGTTTTACCGAGGACACCAATACAAATGTTTTTTCAACGCCTTCAACAAGTGCCCCCCCCCCTCCTTACCCCACCCTAAAAAAGAATTCCTGGCTATGGGCCTGCCCACCTTAGTCCCTTATATTCTGTGAGACACACCATTGTGATGTTTGCTACTGAAGGGACAGCTTGCAGTAGAATACATATAAACAGGGCTCTCGCGCTCTGTGTTTTTCTATATACGCAGTACTTTGCAAAGTATTCAGCTTATAACCGACTTTAAGCCCATCGCCTTGCGTGCCCAAACTAGAAAGCTTCCGCACCAAGGTATACCAACATGGCGGTGCGTGAGGTATCGCGATGAAATCGAGCCCCCTTCCCCCTTCCTTCGCGCGTTCTAGATGCACGGAAGGGGTTCCTTCTCAATGTGGCGCGCTCCGTCCTGTGCGGCTAGCAGTGGCTGCTCACCGGCAAGAGAGCTTGCGCGGAGGCTGCGCTGAGCGGCGACAACGACGCGCCTGCGGGAGAAAATGACGCCTACGTCAGCGTCCGCCGGGAATTCGGCGGTGGCCGGGGAAAGCGCAACGCCGGCGGCCATCCACTTTGGGGAGTTTGCGTCTCGCACTCGTTAGGGTCGTTATCGGCCGAGCCCTCGTTCCCCCCGCGCCGCCGGCATCGGAACCACGTCTCAGGCCGGCGCGGGCGAACGAACGCGCTGTCACTGGTGGAGCCAACTTTTAATTATTCTTCAATTAGCCTAACGAGCCTGCTCCGTTCCCGACCTCCATCGACAACGGCGAAGCGAGGCCCCGTTTTTGGTGAGCCTAGGAACGCGAAGGGCAAAACCCGAAAATTACCTCCACCAAAGTTTTGATCCCCCACGGGGAGAAATATCCTCTCCCCACGTGGCCTTGCACGCCAGCCGCCGCTTGCCTTTTCACTCTCGGTTTTTGTGCCACACGCGCAAAAGTATCTCCTTCTCTGTGTTGCTGCTGCTTCTCCTTACCGCCTCCCGGTCGTTAATTTTGCAGTATCCTGCTGCGCGAAGCTTCAGCCTGAAAAACGCCAACGGCCTTCGATGTGTTTCGTTTTTCAGGATTTGTATAGGTTACACTTCACGCTGCGGAGAAAAAGAAGCTAATTTGACCCCTCCCGTGTTTCCTATCTTAGATCTGTTTTTCATTTCGTTCACTGGAAGCAAAGCACAGTAAAGGGAAAAGAAAGTGATTTCTGCCGTGCTCGGTGCTTAAATACAGAGTACAAACTTATTTTGTTATACTTAGACATAAAGTGATCGTATTGAAAAATTGTGAACAGATATAGTGCAAACTTTCAGGTTTTATTAGGGGCGTATTGTTTAAGACACTTAAATTATTTCAACACTCAACTATACAAAAGAAAAAAAGAACGTAACGCAGGCCTAATATTCGCTTTAAAATTCATTGCTGGAATGTAATCAAGTAACTGCGTTTCTTCAACATTTATTTTGTTTTAACAACATTGCTGCGTTTACGGATATAAAGAAACCCACAATATTCGTGGTTCATTGTGATCAATGGAAAGGCGTAAAAGATACAGTCGAGAGTGGCAAGCGTCATTGGTCATTCCTGTGGGCGCACTAATTACAGTGAGATATCTAATGCTACTGTGGTTACACGTTGCCCCGCAGTACTTCTAAGCGCTGAAAGTGGCGGTGAGTACGTCAGACGGGACCCTCTTAACACCACATTGAGGGGAGCTGGCGGAAGCTGTTTAAATGATTCAGAGTTAAGAAACTCTTAAGAAACAGTGCAGTGCAGAAGCGTCGGCTACGGGAGGACAGGTGCGTAGTCAAAATATTGTTTGGTGTCAAAGTGTAATTGAACCCGCCCTCGCCCCCTACTTCTGTTAGGGTTGCTTACTTTTCCCACACCACAGTCTTGATGAGGCTATTTCAACTACGTTGTTTTTTTTTCTTTCTAGACTTCTAGAACAGTACAAAGTACACTTCCAAATTCTGACCGCCGCAACGGTGGATTTAGTTTCTGTGCTCTCTCAGTACGCACATAGCTGCTCCCATTGGGTGAATCGGAATGACTAATTACTTGTGACTGTGTACTTTACAACTTCGTCGATGATGACTGACCAGTTTTCACTTCTCTGAAATTAAATAATTAATTTTGCTGGTAGTCGAGCCAACGGATGTATTACAAATGCAGAATGTAATTGGTGAAGTCATGCCCATTCAGTCGAAATTCTAAAACTAGCCTTAATTTTGTGTGCCCGCAAACATTTGACAAAATGCAATTCTGCAGATTGTACTGCTGTAACATATTCTTGGCGCACAGGGGATAAATCTAAAATAATCGTCGATTTACTTCGTGCCAGAACTGAAGTACAGATTGCTATGAACTGCTGGTATGAACTAAGAATTTTTAGTAAATGCAGATATGATTTCAGAACTCATGGTTCTCGATTGTGAAATTTTAAGAATTTATTTTGTAACCTTTTTTTTATTGGAATCGGTTACTATAACGCAAACTCTGGCTTCGCTATTGAGAATAAGCTTCGAAGTAAAAATAAACTTTCGTGTGATTACTGCATGCCTTCTCAGAATTACTGCCACTTCTTTCTGAAAAACGTGCTATAAAAGGTGCGTCTTCCGTCCTCATGCATGGCGATTAAAGGTAGCTGGTGCACTCTCTAAATTGACCTAGGCTCCAAACAGCTGTCTAGCGTTTTGTTATATCATCGCATGAAAGCGGACTTGTCAATTCTGTGAATGTGTACGTCCCCATGTTTCGAAGAGCTGGCGAGAGCTTTGTGATCAATACCGAACGTTGTTGAACCACTGCAACAAACGCACGGTTATTCTGCGATGTTATATAGAACTCCCGCCGATGCCGTTCATTTCACTGTTTTCCTATATAAACATTTTCGGAAACGTTACAGATCACACAAATTCAGTGCGTTTTTGTTGTTGTTTACAAGTTTTGTATACAGTACGGTATAGACAGTATGATTACAGGTAGGGCAAACTCGTCATTAAAGCTTCGCCGAAAGCAGCAGGGACGTCACCAGTGCAGCATTTGCACCTTCCCTCGGGTCTCGCGCAGTGCCGTAGTTATCCACCGCCGCCGCCAGTGTCCGTAACCACATCGCGGGAAATTGGAATAAAAGGAAAGCTAGTACGAATGACACAGTGGGGCTCGAACCCGGGTCCGCTGGGTGCCAGGACAGTATGCTACCACTGAGCCACACCGGTGCTTGTGACTTGTGAAACTTGCCTTAGGCAGTATTGATGCCGAGAAAGCAATCGTGTTAATACGCCTTATAAAGCGTTTTAAAACAGTGAAAGACCAACCAGTCGTCGTACAATGCGATTAGCCTAACTAGTGGAACGTTCAATGTCCAACCCATTACAAAAGCTTGTGCTTGTTTCCCTATTAACTGTGGCGCATACCCACTACAGCCATAATTCCGCATTATCGTCAGCCACTGCATGGACAATTGGCACAAAATTATTTGCAAGTATTTAGCTTCTACCACGCTTCTCAGGAGAATGCTGAAAGCATAGCGAATGCCGAACTACTACCCTAAAATTTTAATAATAATGCCATAGTGGGCATCGAGCAAGTGTGCTTGCAGCCGTTACCCAGTGAGTGTTTTGCAAAGGCTCTAAAAAGCCGCTCTTCTAGCTTTCGCTGTGACTGTGCTGCGCCTTCCGCGCAGGCATGGCGTTTTTTTATATGTGTAGAATGAAAATGAGTGGGCCGTGTGAAACTGTTCGACTCATGGGGTGCTTGTGCGTGAGTTCACATTGTCTCTCCCATATATAAAACCATAATATTGAATGAGATGTGGTGCAACAAACGTAATCTATATTGTGCGTAGTACCACTTCTTCCCATCTTCATAATAAAATTTCTTTCGGATGTCTGTGCTCAATGTTGTGTCATTTTTGTTAAGACTATTCGTGCGATGTTTCTTACTCCTGCTCATATTTCTAATGTTTTCGTTTTCTATCTCTCTCGCTTGGAGTAAAGGGTCGCACAGCTGAAGGCCACACCGATTTTCCTGCATTTTCTTCCGAGTTTGCGCATTTATACAAAAGAGAAAGAAATGACCGACGTGTCAAGAAAGCTACAATAATACAGTAATTAGCACTTGGACAACAACAAACCCAATCATAGACAATTCCACAACTTCCTCTCGCGCTTTTGACACGCGAATTCAGCACCGCGCGGCAACGTGTCTGCCATCCGTTCATTTGGAATGCTCAGAAACCTACTGTAGTATCAGTTCAGAGTTATCATATTCCTAACACGGTGCGCTGCATAATTTAGTGGTTATGACATTAGGCTGCCATATTCCAAGTCGCGCAAGTTAAAAAACCTTACTTGGTTTAAACAAACGCGAGGTCCAACTATGGGGCGCCTCATTATTGGATTATGGCTTTAAAGCTCACATAAACTCGAAACGTAATTCTGGATATAGAGCTTAATGTTGCTTTCTCATTCACCTTCGAAATGTTCAATTTCCTAGTCTAATGAGGATACGGTAAAACACACGAAAGCGCGTATAAGAATGTTCGCTGTCTCGTTGTTTTCCTTATTAATTCTTCCGTTATTCGCGAAAGTCATTCTCGTCCAGTAACGTGTGTGTTTCAACATACGATGCGCATGTACTACAAACACGGAAAACGTTGACATGTCGTGCAATGCGCCCACAGTACATCCTAGTATACGGGAGAAAAAAAACTTCCAGCTTTTGATTATTTTCATCGTGACTTCCCTTGTGTAAGCGTATATAGCAACGAGAAAGTGCTGTGTACGTGACAGAAACAGTGCTCCCCGAGATAAAATAATCGCTTCCAAAGCAGCAAAAAAAGCAGTGCAATGTTCTTCACGCGCTTCAACGAGCCAGTTCAGAAACGCAAGAAGAGTCGTAAAAAGAATCGCATATGTGTGGCTGTTAGTGGTTGGCCGAGAAAGCGGCAGTGATAGAGGGGAGAGCGAAGCTCGGCTGAACTGTACTTCCCGTGTAACCGTCGGCTGAGAGAAGGACCGGTGTTTATGACAGAGTCCCCTTTCTCTTCTTTTTTTCTCTAGCTAATCTTGCAAGGGACAGGGAGTGCATAAAGCACCGCACGATTCGGCAAGCGCGTGTTGCTTCGGTTCTAGGCGACGGCACGCCCCTGCCTCTCGCCCGTCGCATCCGTCATCACCAGCGAGAGCAAAACCGAGGCGGAGCCCGCCTTCATAACCGCTAGGAACAAAACCTCTGCGCTCCGTTATGTCTCCCCTCGGAGTCGCGATCGAGCCCTTCCATTGGCCCACGAGCGCGCACGTGATGCGCCCCGACCAATAAGGAAAGAGCGCGCCATATCGGCGATTAATAAAGGCCGCTCGCTCCCCCTTACGGCGATAGCGACTGCCGCATCAACCGACGAAGCCGCGAAAAGCGCCCTAGTGGGAAGCGAGAGAGGGTGGGAAGTAGTCAAGGAGCGTGCCAAAAAACAGGCAGACAGATCGGGAGGCCGACCTCACCTGGTGTGTTCGGGGGGCCCTCCGGTGCAGATGGCTGTCTCGCCTGCACTCCCAATCCGTCTTCTTCGTTATCGTTGTCATTTTCTTCGTGGTGCCATCGGCACTATTTTGCAGCATGGTACCTTGCGATGGTTGATGCTTGCAATTCTGATGCACTTTCTTTGAAGACACGAACGATAAACGCGTGAAGCAGGATGCGATGGCTCTGTGACATAGGCGCCAGTGTCATGTGTCATCCACTGCGATTTGTCTGACAGAGACGCGGGCGCTGTACTTAGCCTCCGGAGCGCGTTGAGAACCGCCAGCGGTCGCGGCGCCAGCGTTGTCACGAGGCGAAGTTTGCCCCCGGCTGCTCCGCTACCAGCCTGGCCTCGCCTGCAGCGGGGCGACTCGGACTCAACACGGTCATTGGAGTTTAAACCCCGGGCGCGGCGCTAGCGGCCCCGCAGTGCCCGGGTGACCAGTTTAGCTTTTAACAGATCCCTTTGCCAGTCGCACTCCTGCCGGCCTCCTCTCCCCGACGCTCCGCCCAAGAAACAGTACTTTCAAAGAGGAAGTGAACGAACGAACACCCCAACTAGGCCGGTCGGTCTACTTTCTTCAAGCGCGCCTCTTTTAGTGAACTTTTGTCCTTTTGTAGCTACTTGCTGCCCCCTCCGTTCTATCGCTCGCTCCTCTCGACTCGCTCTCTTGCTTTTCCTGCACTCACTTTGCTCTGTAGTTTCGTTTCACCCGTGCTGCTCTTTTTTCACTCTTTACTGTTGCCCTTTTTATCCCCCCATTGCTCGACGGTTCCGCTCGTTCGTTCTTTCCCCTTTTCTCTCTGTATTTCACTTTCACTTTGTTTTCACTATCAGCCCTTCACTAGGCTTTGTTAGCCATTTGATTTCCTCATTGTCTTGTAGCTTCACCCGGTGGAGAGGTGAACTTTCCAAGTCCAAACTGTTGTTGACTGTCAAGACACGGGTACGACTACAACCGTTGAATGTGGGCTCCGGTGAACTGTGGTGTTCACATTTACCTGTGCACAAAAGAAGACCAAGTTGCAAAATATAAGGCGAATCCGTTACTGAGAGTGCCATTCCAGCAAAAACGCTTTCATGCTACCTCATTCTTCTATCCAAGCAATTTTTTTTAGAATACAGAGAATACAGAGTCCCACTATAGAGAGTGACAAGGAACGATACGATCATAGTGGAGACATTTTAAAATTTGATAAAGTTTTGTTTTAGTGGGCTCGACAGCATGTTGAAGTTTAGTGAATATCATTCCGCCAATCCGTTAATGATAATAAGCAAATAGAATGAGATTTTGCTCATCTTGAATGCCTAAAGTTATGAAAACTGCGAACAAGATACCCTAAGTATAGAGAAATTACAAGCTCAGATTGAAATGTTGTGCAAATTAGATGACGAAAAAACAAAACAAGTAAAACTAATTCACTCTGCATTATCTTGTATTTCTCCTGTGAGCTTGTGCTTGCTGTCCTTGAACAGATCCAGAAAATAAAGAGTGGAAGTGATGGAAGAAGTTTGCAGTGAAACATTATTCGTTGGTTTGGGAGAAAATAGTTACAAGAAAGAAAGAAAAAAACTGTTAAAGGACCGATACACTTTTCTTTCTTTTCTAAGAGTTCCTTCGTTTTCACAGTTTTTAAAGGAAGCCTCGGATTGTGGCTAGAGGCTTTTATAAGTAATATTTTCAACGAAGTGAACTGTTAAAGTCAATGAAATAAATTCTGTGTTTTTTTGCTTTCATGTTAATATAACCATTTATCCTAGGCTTCTGAACTTCTTCATCAGAAGTAATGTAAATGTGACGTTTCTGCCACACAGCCTAGGCTCGCAAATATGAAACATACGAGAAACTGTCGTCCGTGTTGCTTCCTTCTTCGTCGCTTTGCGTACTGCGGGGTCAAACACAAAAAAAATACTCCAAAAACGAGCCGTCTATTTATAAGTACACTCTTTTCAACACTGTCCGTTGGTATTAACATGAAAGGTTATCCTATATGTCCCCTTTGACGAAAGCACACCTATACTTATGACGCCTTCGCGTCATCCCCTCTCCCGTGTCTTTCTGCTACGTTTCTGACTCGTACTTGCACTGACTGGTGCAAGATTTCTGCATTGTAGCAAGACTGGTGCTCGACAAGACGTGCTCGGTGTCGCCTTGCGTTTGAGGCACACTTGAACCACTCGCTTTGAGAGCGCGTCAGGCGAGCGGGCCCTTGGGCGAAGGAAGACATGCCACTGCCATTCACAGCAAGACGGCAAAGGGCGGCCTCTTCTGTAAAGCTTGTTTTTCTGCGCACGTACCACTGCTGCGGAAAGGCCGAACGCAGCGGGACCAGCGCGCGCGCGCGTTTGTGTGTGCGTGTCCCTCACTCCGGGATCGCTAGCGGGGAAAGCCTCTCTTTCAGACGGCCCGCATCGCCACGCTTCCAGCACTCTGGGCTGCAGTCCATTGTAGTCGAGCCGCCTGCCTCGATGTGTTTGCCGCTGCCCTACCGCCTGTTGTCGAGATCAAGCGAAAGCTTTCTGTGCCAGTCCCGTGACGGTTACCGCTTCTGAGCAGTTTGCTTTTATCCTGCGCTGGTGGCGGGTGTTGGTTTTTCATTTCCCTCGCCTCCGTTCTGTCCGCTTCCCCCTTCATTCTTTCCCTATCTCTTCTTCATCTTTGTGCACTTTTGTTTGTGCCGAAAAGGAGCCGTCGTTATCGGGAGGAAAAAAGGCTGCTTAGCACGTCCTTTGTAACGCTTTCGGAACCTTTAAGACAGCCACACACTTCCACCGAGGCTATCCTCGCGCGCTCTATGGCTCGATTATCGCACCAAAGTATTTGACACGGTGGAAAAAAGACGGGTTTGCTCATAATCGTATTTACACTGCCGACAACGTAACTGCCGGCACTAGGCACACTATTCTCTTCGAGGCTGGTGAGGTCGGAAAACGATTACAGGGGTACGCGTTAGTAAAAATCATTGTTTTCTGCATCTAATAAAAATATTTTCTGATGGCGATGTCATCAAAAGCTAACACTGGAGGCTGGATGTGGAAACTTATAATTTTGATAATAATTTGACGGGTTTGCTCATAATCGTATTTACACTGCCGACAACGTAACTGCCGGCACTAGGCACACTATTCTCTTCGAGGCTGGTGAGGTCGGAAAACGATTACAGGGGTACGCGCTCAGTAAATATCATTGTTTTCTGCATCTATTAAAAATCTTTTCTGTTGGCGATGTCAAGAAAAGCTAACACTGGAGGCTGGATGTGGAAACTTATAATTCCCAATAAAGATTTTACAAGGAAGGTAGGCTATACATTTCATCTAATTTAACTGGTGATTTAGTATCATGTAAAAAGATTTATTGCTTAAAAGAATAATAAAAATAGATGAAGGGAATAATTTCATGTCATCTATTAAGATGGCGAAGTGAGAGCCAAAAAAAAGGAAAACAAATAAGGCATTCAACTCAGAAGTGGTTTACGTAATGTATTTAATAGGCTTTTATGTCGAAAGAAACAGCCTTGTCAATTTTAGCTATATTTTAAGCTTTGATATCACAGGAAACCGAACTGGCACATGTTACTTTTTGTTGCAGCGTTCACGTATAAACAGCTAGACACTCGTTTTCGCGCTGTAATTTTTTATCAATTTGTTCATTGTTGTATTAAGTTACGCCACTTAGAATCACTGCGTACAGTTTAAAAAACTGAAAGAAACTCGCAATACATATTTGATCATTAATTTGCTTAATGTCAATTGGTTCAAAAGAGAAGCGTGAAACTACGTACCAGTAGTGAATTTCACTACTAATATTAAACTTTACGCTTCAGATTAACGCACTTGACCAACGTCAGGGATGTATGTTGCACCTGGAATTTTTATTTTTCTGAAAAAAAAAAGGCTGGCGTGTTCAGCATCAGGGCCACTTCTCCAGCAAGTCTGCGCAAATTGTTTCTTGTTTTCCAGCCTCTTCAATGTTGCGCATTTGTATGCGTACTAGGTTGCATGAGTAGTGCATGTATTTTTGTAATGTGAAATGGAGTACAAAAACAGAATGATAATTATTAAACATGGCTCCAAACAATCAAATTTAATTACAACATTTTAATTACAACCGCAAGCAAAGATACAGCGTCCAAAGATGAGACTATCAATCTGTACAGGTTCTAGTGTGTATTCTGGCATGTATTCTTGGAAGCGAAAGAGAGGGTGAGAGAGAAGACACAAAAGAAAGACAGGAAAGTTGACCATTTGGCAGCTAGTTTGTAAAATCTTTTTTTAAACAAAAACCTTACAAAGTACAGTTTCTAACACGTTGTTTACAATTACTCATGATGTGGGTTCACAAAAAAAGCGCAACAAAAAAGTTTTCATGTTTGAAGTTACCGTTATGCCAGCTGCTTCGTATTTCTAATTTTCGAAACATCGAATGCCGCCCGCATCGGCCACATTTCAATAGAGGGAAAATGCGTCAGGTCCATGTGATTAGATTTAGGTGGCAAAAAGATCGAAGTGTGGCCTACTAGGTAATTCACCTTAGTTCAGCGTACTGGGAGTGTGGGAACACATAACAGAACAACGACGAACCACACAACACGAGCGCTCGTGTTGTGCGGTTATCCCTAATCTCTTGGGCGTTCCTGCGCTCCCATTATACACTGCAAAAATATATTTGAGTGCATGTAAGAGAATACCAGGTTCTCAAAAATTCTGCAGCCCTCCAATACGATGTAAATTTATGGACGTAAAACGTCACGTTTATAATCATAATGCGTATCATGTCGTGATTCTGGAATGATTACATAGGGCCAGTCAATTTATTCGCGAATTTATTTACAGCGCAACACCCGAAAAACACAAGACAGGGAAGGAGCAAAAGCGAAAGAAAACACAGCGCTCCTTCTATGTCCTGTGTTTTTCTGGTGTTGTGCTGTAAATATGTTCACGATGGATCCTAACGAACTGGCCCAACTTACCCTCTTACTGCAATTTATTCGCTTTTTAAAGACCTTTGACAATACTAAGCTGTTGAGTACAGAAGCTGCCCACATTTTATTTTTCGTGCTTTGGTGAGAAACGGGAAATATCCATGCAATGAGATTATGACACCGCACACTAACATTGATATTTTGTGCACCGCTCCTTTCATTACATGCTAACGATCTGAAAGTGCAATCGAGCGAATGTGAGTCACTCGGGCTTTCACACCCTCCTTTTGCAGATGTATCAGTGGATCGCTACGAATCACCGAATCTAGACAGTCTGCGCAGTACTTGGTACTGCACGGAGATAACCTTACCCTCCAACCTCGAAACTTCAGACAAGGAAACACGTATACATTCGCGCCGGACAAAGAATATTGCTTAGAGACAATGAATATATTACTTATAGAAAATTATAGTCAACTGTGGCAGAGGCTCAAGAAGTTTCGCACTTTCCTGTCATGCAGAGAGCCGCTCAAAAAAAAAAAGAGTAAAACTGTGCCACGGACCCAGGTTCCCGACTGTCACTTCGTTCTCCTTGCTGTTCGACGGTTGCCAGTCGCAACGCTTTGTCAAAGCTGCATGAGTACAGACCGAAGAACCCTTCACGAAGAGTGCGCTCGATGTACGCGGCGCGTATCGTCTCTCCCCATAATCGCGTCCCTGCGCATAAATGCGCACGTCAGTGGTGCATCGTGCGGCAGCACATGCACAGTCTGTCCGAGTGCGCATAATTCGCATCAGGGCGATGGGAGCTCCTCATCCATCACACCTTAAGGCGCCGCGGGCTACCTTCTTCGGGACGAGCCTAACAATGATTAATGGTCGCCCATCGCTGGAATCCCGGCGGCTACCAACCGGCGGCTGTTATGCGCTCCCAACCGAACAAATCGAAAGGAGGAGAAGGGAAAGAAAAACGTATAAAGAAAAACTCAGCCACGTGCATGATAATTTCAGAATTGAAGATCGATTTTTTTTCTGATTTCAGGATATAAAACAATAATGAAAAAAGAAATGAAGGAAAATGAATTTCAGAAAATTGGTTAGGAGGAAAGTATACACCGGAATATTATTCAAGATTTCACAATACATAACTGGTCGAAAATTATATATATATATATATATATATATATATATATATATATATATATATATATATATATATATATATATATTCTTTCCGTCAATGAAGAAGGATGTGCAGCTTCATGGCTGGGTTACTGTTTCTTTTGACACTTTTCGTCGCCCGCTTTGCTTGCTCCACGTTTCAGTGCGGTGATGTGTTAGTTATAACAGGCTGTCTGGGCACAATGTGTTAAAAAATGGAAGAAAAAGCGTGCGGGGTATTTTATCATCAGAGAGTTTGTTAGTTAGGTGATGAAACTGCATTTACGCACCACATCACAGGACATCTTGAACTTTTGTTTTCATACGTGACAAGCGTAGTAAAAAGTTTGTACGTGTGTGCTATAAGCACACAGCTAATAATAATAATAATAATAATAATAATAATAATAATAATAATAAAATATAATAATAATAATAATAATAATAATAATTGACAACGGTTACTATGCGGGCGGTGTTTTCATCGACCTAACTAAAGCCTTTGATTCAATCAATCATCACATTTTTTTCAATAAACTTGAAGCATTTGGTATAACTGGCCCAACATTACTATTATTGCGTAGCTATCTCTGCAACAGGACACAGAAGGTGGTAATTTCTAATGCATATTCTTCAACCAAATTAACTAATATTGGTGTACCCCAGGGGTCCATTGTGGGGCCCCTTTTGTTTTTACTTTATATTAACGATTTGCCGAAATGCCTTTCTTCATTCAGTTGTATATTATACGCCGACGACACCACAATTTTTAACTCCGATAGCAGTATTACATCCTTAACTGGAAAACTAAACTTTGATCTGGTACAGCTCGTTCGGTGGTGCAGTAATAACATGTTAGAAATTAACACGTCTAAGACAAAATTTGTTGTCTTCTCTTCACCACAAAAACCCTTGCCTTCTATCCCTCCTGTTATAATTGCGCGCAATGACATCCCTGTGAGCGACTGCTGTAGATTCCTAGGCGTTGAACTCGACAGTAACTTGAAATACCACCGCCATGTTGCATATATTAGGAAAAAAATGACGTATGGCATTCGACTACTGATTAAATCTCGTCTTTATTTCAATCCATCAATACTTATCTCACTGTATTTTTCTTTTGTTCATTCGCACATTTCTTACTGTATTACTTCATGGGGCAACACATACACCACTCATCTTACCTCAGTTCAGACAATTCAAAACCAAGCGATAAGAATTCTCACATCAAGCCCTTATCTCTCTAATGCTAAGTCACTACTTCACGAAAACAATATATTAACTGTATCTGAGCTAGTTAAATATAACCTTGGTATTTACATGTATAGAACTATAAATAACCAACTTCCACATTTCACTACCATTCTCTCAAATAACAATGTCACAAGGTTTGCCCTTAACAATAACTTTCTACTGCCAAAAGTTCGCACCAATTATGGCAAACAAACCATTCATTTTTCCGGAATTTCTTTTTGGAATAGTTTGCCTTCCGACATTAAAGTATGCCGTTCCCTGAAGGTAATTAAATCGAAGTTAAAAAATCATATCATGTCAACTAACTAGCCTGTTTTGCTGTTTCTTAATTGATTCCTGTTCATTGTGAGTTGCGTTCTGTAATCATTTGTCATTGAAGTTACCACGTTATTCTTACTTTTAAATTGTTTCTGTGAGATTACAAGGGTATATTCTTACTTTGTTTCAATTGCATTTTACTGTAGCTCTGTCTCCCTGCTATGTACATCACAATCATTCTCAATTCTACATTGTACAAGAGGTCCCCCTGCAGTCTCTGACTATGGGACCTCTTTCTGTATATCATGCACATGTATTCTTCTTCATTTAGCACAATAAAACCTTCTGTAGTAATAATAATAATAATAATAATAATAATAATAATATGTTATTTATTTATTTATTTAACGTGCCCTGAAAGAACCATGAGGTATTAGTGCAGGCACACGTAAATACAAAACAATACATATAAACCATAGAATACCGACACACTTCAGAAAAATCAAATGAATAAGAGTGAAAACACGCAGAAAAAAAGAAATCGGCGGAAAAGGGAAGAATACGTACATTGTGAAAAGCTAATACTAATAATATTTCCGTTTTTACGCCCAAGACCACGATAGGATTATGAGGGACGCCTCAGTGGAGAGCTCCGGAAATTTTTACTATCTGGCGTTCTTTGCACCTAAATCTTTGCACTCGGGCCTCTGGCACGTCGCCTCCGTTGAAGTGCGGCCGCCGCGACTGGGATTCCATCATGTCACCATCGGGGCAGATGTCGAGCTCCGCAGCCCCTGCACCACTGTGGCTGGTTCTCCGTGAATCATTAAAGGCAAATATTACATTAAAGTGTGTTAGAACAAAATTTACTAACGCTAAATCAAGCCATTCATGAAGTTAAAGACGTTATAACAACGTTGTAATGAGATGAATAGTTTCGTTGAACACATAACTTTTGTTCGCCACAATAGTGTAGCGGTTGCTGTGCTCGGCTTCTCATGCGAAAGTCACCAGTTTGATTCCGGTCATGGCGGTCGAAATTTTATGAACGCAAAAGCTATATATGTTTGTGTACTGTGTGATATCAGTGGAAGTTAAAAAATACCAGATTGTGGAAATTTCTGGAGCTTGAACGTGCCTCATAATAGTATGATAGTTTCGGCACGTAGACCCCATATATTATTATTAAAATCATAATTTTGTGATGCGAAACTCGCGATTTCGAAAAAAAAACAGATCTACATTTCTCCAGTCCAAATGATGAGGACAGCACCACAAATGCATTCCACCAAATGTTTGCTATGTCGCGTGAAAAAGTGAATGTTATATATGAGAAAGTCTGCAAACTTCTGTAATAAAGCCAAATAAAAAAAAGCTCAGAATGTTAACTATTTGAAAAAGAAATGGGGCTCTGTTCTATATAGTGCAGAAGATGGAGGGGAAGAATAGGGGCAAACTACAGGGAAAGTCGCACTATTCTGGGACATGTGAACCATTGATAGTGAAAGCGATGTAATAGAAAACTACATAAGGTAAAGTTTAGTGCGTTCAGTTGCTTATGCTGTAGGAAAAGCTTTATTAACAAAGTTAGCAAACAACTTGTTACGCGCGCACATGGAAAGGTGACCACATCGCATTCGTTGCCACAATACCCGTGGCTGCGTAGTGAGAAAGGTGAAAATGTACAGCGCGTCTCTTAATCTTTTTGTTACGCTTATTGGACGAGTTCTAATTGCGTTAGTAGGTGTGATGCTCTTTCATAAACGAGTAAAATAATAATAACGGCTGATTATTTACGTATCAAAACCACGATATCATTATGAGGCATGCCGAAGTGAGACTCTCCATTATTAACGGTGAGCTGAGGTTTTTAAACGCGCACACAAACCTAAGCACACGGGTGTTCTTTGCACTTGATCTCCATTGAAATGCGTCCGCCGTGACCGGCAAGCAAAACTGCCTGCTCGAGTTACTGCAGAATGACACCTCACGTGCTAAGCTAACACAGCAAGTACGGACAATATAGAGCACGCATACACCCAAAAAGGAGCGCATGTGATGGCTGACGTCTGTTGAAACCTTCCAGTGCAAGCGAAGACAGTGCACGTGAAGGGACCAGCCATCTCGACCTGCTCAGCCATTGCACCCGCAGCAGATTATTGCCCAATAAAGCGCGTATGTGCTCAGCCACGTGGTGGAGAGGTAGACCAGCCGTGACGGTCGGGCTTACTAGAGAGACGTTCAAACCTCCTGCACCGTCCTTATTTTCTCACGAAAAGAAGGTGCACATCAAGCCACCATCTTTCTCAGCTCACCCATGCACATCTTCTCTGTAGCACCTAGAGAGCGGCTCGCACAGGCTGAGGCAGAACCACATTGTACTAGCAGCATCCCGGCGTAAGTAAGGGCGAATTACCACCTAGAATGTTAAGAACATGTGCACAGATTAACGTACAGTCAATACTTGTTCGTACATGCTCGAGTATCTAGTTCGTAATTATGGTCCGTTAAAGCTGTAACAACGCTTTTGCAGACCGCTGATTTGACTGCTTGTGAGCATTATGAGAATAATTTGTTTTTGTATTGTTCTTTTTTCTTAATACTAGCATTTCATAAATACTAGACGTGAGCGTTTTGTCGCAGCACACCGCATCAACGACATTCACACAAAACGTGTTCAAGTGTTTCCTAGAGACAACATTCAACACAGCCGGTGTCATCGTACCATTAGAATACGCCACCCAAAAAATTTTCCAAAGAGTGCAACATGATATCGCAATGGCAGAGTCATGGTGCGATTCATAGGTGAAGTGAAGAGTCAAGGTGCCGCAGTCGGTTGTTTCAGAACATTGATGTGTGTCGCCACAAGAACGTCCGATTTTGTGCCAGGCCACGAAATGTAATTTGGTTGACATATGCCCGCGACAACAACGCCAGTTCTTCTGCGGTTAATTCAAAAAGTATTTGAACAACTTAATCACTGTATTCGTAACCCATTATGCCGCATACATTTGAAATCCATCAAAACGTGATGATGTTATGTTAGCCCCAATGATGGTATCCTTTCTCTGTCGAAGTATAAATGAGTTCTCTAATTTTGAACACTCATATTTCGTGTGGTTCATACCATGAAAACTTATAAAGCAAGACTTCATGTTATAGCGCCCAACTCAGGTGTGGTACAAATTTATGAACAAAACGGTGTTTTGTGATTTGAGGGCAATGAACTAGAGATTAGGTGGCTAATGCGTCGATCAGTTAGGGAGTGCAGACACATTCCTTGCGTCACCCCAGAGTCTTAAAACGTGGGGGAGATGCGTCAGAATCGAACCGACATTTCGCCTAGCTGCAAAGAAAAAAGTACTGACGAATTCCATGAGGCTAAGAATTCTCCGCAATTCCTCCCGTGGCAGGGTGAGAATAATCGTCCAACTACGCAAAAACATCGGCAAATTAACCGCCTCTTAGCGCAAAGAACTGACGTGCTAAAAAATGAGTTCATTTCGGGCCGCCCACTTCGGATCAGTGGTTCGGAATGCCACCGTGGATCCAAATGGGGTTTCAGTAAAATTCGTTCCCCCTTGATGACGCAACCGCTCTGCGAACTTCACGAAGCGCGCTGAAGTGCAAACAGGAAGCCCGAAACAGGAAAAGGGGAAAAACGGAAATGCCTTTTCACCTCACCACTCCAGTTTCGGCCTGCAATCTCTCTCCATTGATTCTATTCGCCTTCTTTTTTTGTTTGCGTTACAACTGCTGTGCTTGCTTTTTGCCATTGTCACAATCTTAGGACTCACAATGACACAGCAAGGCAGCGGGCTTTATCTCCGAGTCAGCACGTTGGTTACAGCGTAACAACTCAAATTGGCGGTGAAGACGCGTGCACGTAAGGGACGCACAAGAGGGGAGCGCTTCTCCGAACTCTATAGAGATATGTGCCTTTTTTCACATTTATAGAGAATTTTTATCATCAGTAATTAACAAAAAATGTGCCGAAACAGTTTTTGCAACACCTTCATGATGCTGGAAGACAAGCGACTGCCCATGAGATTGACGCTTCATGCACTAACATTGAAGTAGCCCCAAAATGACAGTGTTGACAACAGTGGAGGAGGCATGTGTCTCAAGTGACCCTGTCTGTGCTAATGAATGAACGTGCCGGCCAACAGTTTTGCGAATGAGCTGCATTGTTTTGTTCGGCAGTGCGAAGAAGTGCCATTCTAGTTATCTGCCACTTTTGACGTGGTACTGACACACGTATGGTCAACATGAACTTATGGTACATGCGCTGAGATATTGTGAAATATTCTGCGAATGGACAATTTTTTATGACCCTTGTGTTTGCCAAGTCATGGCAAGCACTTCAATTCAGCAGCTCGTGTGTCCGCGTTTTCCACACGGCAAGCCAGTCCGAAAGACACATTGTCCTACCTTTAGCGTGTATACTCAGTCAAAATAGTAGTTAATCATTTATTCTTAATTTAAATCTCTATCACCTCGGGACAAGTTGTCGAAACTGAAAGTAAGCACAGGTGCTGTGTCTTCTGTTGTACGAACACGAAGACGACATTAAAACAGATCAAAACACACAGAAGCAGCCTAGCCCAAATGGGTTCACTCCTAAAGTAACACTTGAAAGGCCGTTTCGGGGATATACACTTCTAGTCATTCACAAGCACGATCAATGAATAGCGCATACTGATATCTAGTGCCGTGATAGGATACTTTTATTTATATCACCGGGAGCCAAAATCGTCAACAGAGTTTCCTTCATCAGCAAAATTCGCGGCGTGATTCTTCAGCGTGCATTACATAAAAATAACTTTGTAAGTCCTGAGGCTCTATTAAATAAGTAAAATAAAAAAGACTTATTCATTAATACTGGCTTTTTTATAGTTATCTCTCTCAAATACTGACGTTAATGAACTTATTTCGTTTAAAACAGTAAAATTATAAAGCAGGTTAAGACAGTTTTGATGCATCAGAAATGACTTCGAATTATTTTGCCTATCTGAAATAACTCCCACACTTTCAATAAACATACGATGACTTGCACTCGACTGCTCGATGATTGTAGGACTATAAATGCACCATTTTGCTTTATTGTAATGTATTAGGGTAATTCTGTTTTTTTTCGTTGCTCTTCAAGAAAAGAACGTAATGTAATTAAAAACTGAAAAAAGTCACAGTTTCACCGCAAGAGAAAGCAACGAATGCTATAGCAACAAGTTGGGCTGTAACGCTGAGAATGGCAAGCAGATAAAAACGTTCAGCGGGCTGCGCACGCACAAATGAAGCATGAAAACAACACACACAGGACAAGAGTGAACTAACAACGTTCACCACTGGATACTTAACACGCTGTTTAAACAAAAATGACGCATCAAACGTAATCACAGGTACGGATGAGTGCAAACTAACATGTGTCCCAGTTGTTACTTCGCTGTGTTTGAAAAGCGCACTCTTTTCGCAAACGGCGCCTGTCCAGCGAGTGAAGTGATCTTGCGCGCATGGTAAATTAACGCAATCATTCCGCTCAAAGTCAAAGGCACGTGATTACCCCACGGAAGAATAAGCGCGCGCCCACAAGCATCTAACTCCCCCCCCCCTCCTCATTCGCGGGGCAAAGTACGCGTGGGAGATAAGCGCACGTTGGAGCATTGTGACGTGCTGGGTGCCGAGCGCGGGTGACTTTCTTTCTTTCTTGAGTGTTCACATATATTGATACGTATACATATACCACGCATGATGCCTACGCCAGCGGCAAAAACCAATTGAGAGTGTCTATATAATTGCTATCGCAATAAAATTCAGTGCGACGAAAAGGTAAATATATTATTAGCGCCTGGCCAAACCAAAAAAGTTCTCCTCAATGCACCATCCGCCTCCGACGGCTGGGCCCAGCAGATTAAATGCTTCGAGAGAATTTGCAAAAACAGGCGAATTCCGGGAGCCAGAGCGAGAGGAAAGGTGGTGATCCAAGGGTTTCTTTTTTAGCACAAGTTTCAAATAGCAAGAATGGGCGTGCCAGCCACAATAAGGAATGTGCTTGGTCCTGTCATGTTTTTTTCATTGATACTGCTGGATTTCACGCCGTTTCTTGTTCGATTCTCGAGGGATATCGGGAGTTTAACGAAGGTGTTTCGGCTAACAGCCTCCACCTACAAATGAAATCTTTTTTTTTTCTTGTGAAACGATTTCCGTACAATAGAATACGAGAGAGCGTGTGTGGTGCTTGGTTACCAAAAACCTCCAATATATGCATGCAATTTTATGTGTCTTCAAGCTTGCTTTCTTATTTCAATAGCCGCTAAAGCTTTTTCGCTGCGCTGGGTAGAGTGAACAGAAAGCTTTTGTTTTGTTTTCATGCCTAGAAAAACATAGCTCATGAACTGGCTTGCGCTCACTTCATCTTCTCCTTTGCTTTCTGCTTTGCTCCCACAACATGTGCACCAATTTGTGTGGCCATGAAATGCAATAACAATAATGACTTAGTGCGTTAGGTGACTAAAAATCAACAGTTTTAAGTTGGTAATGTTTTTTAAGTACCCCTGCGTAATAATATCTGGGGTTTCACTTCCCAAAACCATGATATGATTATGAGAGACGCCGTAGTGAGGGGCTCCAGAAATTTCGTCCACCTGGGGTTCTTCAACGTGCCCCTGAAGCTAAAATCGTGGGCCTCAAACATTTTCGACTTCATCAAAAATGCAGCCGCCGCGGCCGGGATTTGATCCAGTGACCTCCGGGTGAGCAGACGAGTGCTATAACCACGAGACCACCATGGCGGCAGATTTCAGCACCATTGCGCTTCCCGGAACGTATCACAAACGTTGACAGCACTAGCAAAGAATAAATTTGAGGCATTTGTTGCTATGTACACCTCAAGTAATTGTAACAATACTCGCACGCTGATAAAATGCTGAGTGATCGTTCATAATTTCAACGAAACCACCAAGACCATTCGTCAACCCCTTTATGCTAATCCTGGACACAGTGAAAACGGTCTTTTACATTATATCATCATTTAGAGGAGGGACTGGTAACCATTTGTAGGCATTGCTGGGGCACTACACAAAGAATTGTCTAACCCTTCTTGGAAGGGGCTCCTTCTAACAAACTATATGTTATCGTGTAAGAACAGGTAGCTATTACACTCGCCTCAACCATTCCACTTATTAAGGCTTTCGATGTTGATACTCGCGCTAGCATGTGGTGCAAGGTTATGCTGTGCATCTTAGCTGTCGCGCTTCTACGCCGTCTCATAGCCTACACGCCATCTGAAATCGAGCTCCTCGGAGAAATTGAATTTTACGGCGCACATCGGCCGGTGTCGGGTGACCAACGCGTGCTTGGGCGCTTGTCTCGGACCCGGAGGAGCTTTCACCGAAGGACACACGGCGCAGGTTTCCAGCGTAGGCGTGAACTTGAGACGTGGACACTAAAGTGTGACCATCACACGCGGTCCTTTGCGGGCGCAGCGAGCGCTGCGGACGGAAGGGGAGAAGCGGCAATCTAGCCGTTGAGTCAGCTCTCTCCCGCCCACACGGGTTCCCATTCTGTTATTGTGCTCCGACCAACATGGCTGCCTATGGAGTGCGATGGCTGGCCGCCAAGTGGCGCGGGATATGGTCGCCGATGTCCCAACGTCCATGTGTCCCTGGTGGGGACTGATTAGTAGGGTTGGACCGGCGGCGGATTGATGGCGGCGCTGTTAACTCCCCTACTCCCTTCTATTCCCAACCCTCCCCCGCTTTTGTGCCACGCGGTGACGACGTTGCGGGCCCCGTCCGCGACGTTTGATGGACGGTCCGGGTTAATCTTCCAGCGCGTGTCCGCTGCTGCGGGTTCGCGGAGCTCACCATCGCGATCCTTGCAACACAACCCCCTCGCACATTTTTTTTGTTTTCTTGCTTTGGCTCCCCGCGAGAAATGTGCACTCGCGACTAACTCCGCCTTGCGTCCGCTAAACACGTGCACGCACCGGTACCTCGCTGGTGAAACACTTTTAATTTCCTTGACAATGTGTCGGTGCCTCTACGTGATATTTTTGCCAGCACACCATCTGCCTACCTCGATTTCAGGAATGCACGAGACCGAATTAAAGAAAGAATGTATCAGAACTACAAAGTTGTTTATATACATGCGGCTTGATGCAACAGAACGTGATAGCTCGAACAACGTTCCGAGAGGGCGGAGCTTTTATATGTATACGCTACAGCGTTCGGTGTCGCAAGTTGCTCGTATGCTTTGTGGAGAGGGCGGTAATTCCAAACAAAGTTTTTATGTGAGCTTAGCACTACTAAGTGGGTACGCTAGACAACGCGAAATAGGAATGATGGTCAGAAACAGTGGTATGGATAAAACCTGGCATGTAGTGTCCTGATACCCACGAGTGAAAACACAGCGTCGGCTTGCACACTGCAACCCGCAATGACACTTAGTATTCGACCTGCTATTCGGAATAAAACCCGAATTAGTATATTTCCGTTTTAACGTGCCGATAAAAGACTGAAATTAAATTGAAAAGATATATCTTGAAAAAGTTCCACTGCATGACTTACGCAAGATACGGAATGGCGAGCGAGTGCGTAAGAGACAGAGAGAGATACATTGCTTAGTCCATTCCCGCTTTCTTTCCGCATTGTTTCCAAGTCTTTTCGATTTTCACCATGTAGACTGAGCAACTCTCTCAACATGCCATGTTACTCGAGTGCGAGTAGGTTTTGTGTTGTTTCATTTTAGTTTTGAAATCAGCACACTAATATTTTACATTTGTATATAGTGTTTCTTATACTATTGCGAAGTTTTTTTCTTCAGAGTTAATTTTCGTTTGCTTGGTATATATTTCACTCTCTAGTGTTTCATTCTATCTCATGGCAGTCTAATAATTTCTTTTCAGCCTTTTCTAAAAAAAAATAAACTGGAAGCTCCAGTTGCGCCATTCATGTTCGCCTCCTAGTAACGGTATATTAACTGACCACGTTTACCTAATTATGCTCCCTCTGGCGTCATTCAAGATGTATACCTCAAACGAAACTTTCCAGTGAAAACAGATGCCTTGCGATACTTTTTTCCTTTATATTTCAGTAATAACGATGCGTCTAGCTGCAACGTTCGCGGATTAATTGCAGTAATTTAACACCAGAACAAACACTGACCGAAGAGGGAGGGTCGATTCCTGACTAGTAAAGATGTATTGTTCCCCTGCGTCTCTCAGTCACGCACACTTGGTTTTCAGGGCTCTCAGGACATAGGAAGATGATTTTTACAACGCCACTTTTGCTGTCACGACCAGTTCTTTTTTTTTAAATGTGGTTCTGAATGCCTTTTTTTTTAATCCTAGCTTTCGAGTGATGAGCCTCGGGCAAGGCAGATATTTTTTTTTTGTTCCAGCCGATATTATGGTGGCTTTCGCGTTTTCAACTTCGATGTAAAAAAAATAAATATTACTGGAAGGAAGCGCGAATAACCAGTGTTTGTATTTTGTTCAATGTGCCCGGTTAATTGTATCATTGTTCGTTATAACAATATTAGGCCATATTGACAACTGAGTACTAGCACTGCGTTTTCAGCAACCTAAAGTTTCTTAGTAATATTCAATATATAACACCAAAGTCATTAAGTACTAAACAGTCCAATTCAGGACACTAATACATTTTCTTAGTGTATACATGGGACTATATGTTTGAAGTACGACAGACCACTAAATGTATTGGTTACATGTCGGTAATGCATTCTAGTTAACAAAGAAAGTAATATTCACATTTTAATGCCATAGCGTTAAATAGCTGGTTTTTCAGAAATTCCGGTATTGGTGTCGGCGTCATTGGTTGTGAGTGAAAAATCATCATCTTATGCGTGATGTGACCGAAAATTGGGAACAATGCAAATAAAACAAATAAATGATCTTGGAGCAGAGTGGGGACCAAACCAGCGTTATTTGGGTTTAAGTGGGGATTCAACCATAGTCGCTTGCGTGACAAGCGGGTGTTCTATAACAAGGCCACGCCTCTGCTTTTTTTTCAACATGGTATTTAATAGGATGTGTAAAAAATGGTACACCGTACCACACAGAGTTGCGCTATTGCAGTCCTATAGCGACAATGAGCGTACAAGCACTGCTTAGAAATAAAATCAAAGATTGAAGTCCTATAGTCTAGGGAGAGTTCGTCATCATGCGCTGCACAACAAAAGTTGCGAGGCTAAGCACTTCAGCAAGATAGAGTGCCAGTCCGGTGGAAAGTCAAGTTCTTTATAAACATGCCTAAAAATAATAGTCATTTGAATAAACTGTGTGCGTGAAGAGTCGATCGGCTCTGCGTGGTGCTCCTGCATACGCATCTTTCACAGACTGTGTATACCAAAAGGAAAAAAAAACATACCGAATTGCACTTCATCATAGGATAACGAACAGTGTATGAAATAATTACAAAATCTTTCTGTGGAGTTCGTTGGAGGACAACCCAGAATAGTATGACGTCTTTTGAACTTACGAAGAAATGCTCTATTGTTTCAGGTACATCACAGAGACGGCAATTAGGAGCAGAGACGAAAATGTCTTTTCTTTGTAACCAAGATTTAACGGGTAGTGTTTGAGAATGACATTTATGAAAGAATATTCTTGAATCGGGAGAGATATACATTTTGCAAACCCATTTCAACACATTGTGGCCTTGAAGATCTAAATATAATGAGCGGTGCAGTGGAGGAGGGAAGAGCATAGATAGTAAATCTGTATATAGTGTCTTGCGTGAAACTGTACACTAATAGTATTCTGTATACGAATAGTTTACTGCAGAGTAAACTTCCTTCATAAATCCCTACAAACACGGGTGCGCGGAGAAGTTTGAAGAAACCACATCGTCCGGTAAGAAGTTAACAAGTGTAACTGGCAAGAACGAACGAATGATAGCATGGAAACTATCACGAAAAAAGAAGAATGGCGAAACTGTTTGCTATTGGTAAAGATGCTTTAAACCAAACCCTCCATCACTAACTCTCCTGGATGTGTTGTCACGACGCATTGGCTCAAAAGTCGAAGACCATAAAAAAGTTGCAAAACGACGATGAACGCATTGCACATAGAACCTGTCACAATGAATCAGCTGCAAGTGATAGTAAATCTTTGTTGCTAAAAAGGTGTTACAAGCTTTGGCTAGAACGAAATTTGAAAGAAGGCATGGAACAAATGCATGTGTCTACTGCTCTTAGCTTAAGGACGCGCTCCTTCTAATAGTGTGCACTAAATCGATAAGCATGTAGTGTCCCACCAAAATATTTTGGTGGAATGCTAGTCTCATTAATCACTGCAAACTGGTTTGGCGTACTGCTCCATGAGCCAAACTATAACTCAAGACTTTTTTAGGAGTTTCAATAAGCTGCTGAAATAACACCAAATTTTCCTATTTTAGTTATCACTTTTTTAACTCTTAGTTTATCGGAACAAAATTGGCTACATCATCTGCATAAGAAAATATTTTAACTTCTTTACCTAGTATATTGTATCTTTGAATATGACTCGACTGTACTATACTCAAAGAGAGTGGTACAAAATAAAGGGTGAACAGAAGTGGCGACAATGGGCATCCTTGTTTCACAAAAAAGCCATTAAAACAGGTTTATTGACCACTACAATTAAGCGAGTTGAAGAATGCTCATAACAAAGTCTGACGCCTTCAAGCACTTTGTAGCCAATGTATATTTGTTCAAGAAGAGAAAACAGAAATGAATGGTTCACACAATCAAAAGCTTATTCAAAATCTACATGCAGCTTCGCAAGATGCTTTTGACAACTGCATCAGCTCTGACGAAGTGTACGCACAACGTGCATATTGTCTTGTATGAAGCGCTCCCTAATTCCGCATGTCTGATTAGAACCAAGTATAATCGACATCTCTAATTGTAACCAGTTTGATAACAGCTTCACAAAAACTTTATAATCAACATTCGCCAGCGATGTCGGCCTGTACCTCTCAACGAAACACAGTTTTTTTCTTTGTTTTTCAGAGGTTTTCGGAATCAAGGCAGTATGTATTTTACAGAAAGACCGTGGGGGCATCTCTATGTTGTAATCTTTTTTGAAAATATCCAGAAAGATGGGAGAGGGAGAGTTTTATAAAGTTTTATATATTTCAACTGAAATTCCATCAGGACCGGGTGTTTTTGATGAAGGTGGTAACTTCTCTATTGTCTGCTGAATTTTTTTTGCTGTAATGGGACTGTTGATCAATCAATCAATCATCGTCATTCAAGGGCTTCAAAAGAGAGACAAAACTAGCTCTGATGTTGACATCGAAATTGTCGGAGAGAGCACTAAACAAAGCTTCATGATACATTTCGTACTGCAAAATTATATCTAGTGTATTTGTTATAAGAGCTCCGTTAGCATATAGATCAGGAATTTCCTTAGAAACTGCATGATTTCTTTCATCAAGCAATGCTTGACGCGTTGGTTCCTCAGAACTCGGAGTCAGCCTGTTTCAACGTCAAACACGTGCCCCTCTATAGCGGATGGTATCATATTGCTGTAATTGACACTTAATATCTCATTGATGTGCGTACCTGGCTCTTCAGATTCCATTTCATACAGGCTACTCAGGCTTTTAAAACGATCATTTTCTTGTTCTTCCTGTAATAAGACTTAACGGGCCCAATCTCCATGGCTATTGTGGGAATCTCTTTTTTAAAAAGCTCCCAAGTAGCGGAAATCTGAAGCCCTATTAAAAAAAAGAATTCTTCATGGCCATTCTAACTCGTTTAATGAAATGTTAATCTTGTAGTGAAAACACTGAAAAGAACTTCCTCTCCTTGGAAATGCAGTGAAAGTAGCTTGCATGCTTCACAAACACACGTGGCCTGTATACATGTTACGCAATGCAACAGGAACTATTGGAGTATTAATGTGTGGCACAAGCGTTCATCACCAATGGGTGTCAGAAAACGTGATTATCATAATGGCTCCGTGGTTGAAAGCCGGTACCCAAGTAGAAAAGGCACACATGCTACTGCGCCCATTACCTGAAACGCCAACTGCAACGAAATTTGGCACTCCGCAAAAAGTCAATGTATAGGTAGTCTAGATAGAGGTAGTTCTGCCTGCCAAATGTCGCCTTCGAAATACAAGCGCTTACTTTAGAAAAAAATTTGCCAACGCCGGTGTTTTTGAGATTGAAGCTTAAAAAAAAACGACGTCAATACGCCTGACCAGAAGCGACATGAACGACAAAAAAAATCGTCTGCTCCGGGCTCCTCGAGCACGCACATCGCGGACGTGCTTCTTAGTGTGCGTGCGTGCGCGCGCGCGTGTGTGTGTGTGTGTGTGTGTGTGTGTGTTTTGTTGACTTAAGAAATCTACGTGAACATGCCTCTTATCGAACGTTGGTCTGCGCTTTTCACTGGTGTATTTGCAGTGTCTGACCCCCGTATTCAGAAGCGCTGTTTGACATGAACTTGACTTGCCATCGATGTTAATTCAGCACGAACGCATTGCGAACGGGCTGTCTTTAGGCGGGGCCAAGGCAGCAAAAACGCACAGAGTGATTCAGCGGCAGGGAGGATTGCTCACAAGGAGCGACGTGGCGACGTTCTTTAGTAATCGTCATATCCGGTTCTGTACAATTTGCCTGGGCACACCGCTAGAGCTCTGCGTCATCTACTTGCTGGCAATTAGAGCACCAGTTATAAATTGAATACGCAACTGCAAGACTTTTCAATGTCGTTAACGTACCTTACCGTATATATGCTACGTATTTATTGCCGTTTCCGCCGTAGTAAAATTTCGCTACATTTAGCCTTTAAGGCCACCAATTACTTTGTTATGCACTTAGTAGTACATAACAAATTTGAAAAGGTTTCATGCGCTAAGTGTTTGAATTACGCACTAAGAACAGGATGTCGCTATCGCGTTCAACTCCTAAAGGTGAAACTTTAGGGTTCTCTAACTTTCTTATTTAGACTGTAGGCCATACGAAGATATCTCGGGTGTCCTAAGTATAAAATAAGGACAGTACATCGCAAAATGCTGCGTATACAAGACGCGACGCTGTGTTCTCCTTCTTTGCATTGTGTTTAGCACTCTTCGCCCCTAAGTACGCGCTACCTGTTGCTCACTTGTTAGCTGGTTATTTTTCAGCTATATGGTTGCCTAGAATAAGGTGAAAGAGCGGCTTCCTCAATCGCACGTGCAGATCGCACAAACGAAGCACACGAGAACGTGCAACGTACGCAAGAATTGTTGCGAAAACCAAGCCACTGAACTAATTTCAAACGTAAATACACGTATTTAGGAACAAAGTGTATATTTAGGTCAACATCAAAATTATTTCAATATGAGGTGATTCAACACGAGATGATGTTTTGTACAGAAGGTAATATTTACACTGAAGCAGGCTTTATAATACGCTGAAAAACGTGTGCTATATTCAAATATATTTGCTTACAGATGCCTGCAGATTCACGAGTACGGATAATTTTGTCGTCGCATATTTGTTCTGACGTGGTCTAGCGATGGGAAACACTGAGATGGCTCTCGTTTTTCTGCTATAGCTACAGACAACTGTGGCGACCTCACGGTCACACAGCAGCAGCCAGACACCCTTTCCAATCTCATCGCATTGCGCACGGGAAAGGGGAGTTGTACGAGGGTGCGCGATCGAGCCGTACTGGCTGCACAATCACAGAAATAAAGTTAGTTGTCGTTTGTGATTCTGGGATACACTTCTCGCTCAGTGGTGATGTCCAGCCTCGTTTGCCTCCCGCACAACCGAACAAAGCCGTTACAAACCACGACTATTTCAGTGAACAAAGATACATCTGTTGTGCCAAAAGTAAATTTATCTGAACTTGAAAAGAGTTCACTGTTGGGCGGGTTGGAGCTTGGACATTTATCTGGTCAAGTTGCTGCTATGACATCGTGAGTGTGAACGAACACACTGTTACGTTGTTCATTTTCTCAGTATTTCTTCTCAGTGCTGTTCAATAATAATGTATTGTCTCAAACGAGCAAAAAAAATGCAGTCCTAGTACCTGAAACCAGTTAAAGGGCGGAGTCGCACTCTTGGAGATCAGTAAAGCAGACAAAAACGTTGTGCTCCCATAACGAGACCGATAAATATCACCACACCATAGCACGTGCAAGAACCGTGCCATGCATATAGTATAATTGTAACTATATATAGCCGCGCAGTCCGTGCTTGTGGACTGCGCCATCCTTGGCTTCGTCGCTGACGTGCACTTCGTGTGGTAATCGGATAGCGTTTATCATATTGCTTTACACAAGGCGTTGCGCAGTATGTCCCTACCGAAGAGGTAAAAGAAAAGAAAAACGCTTCTTTTCCTCGCAATATTGTAGAGTCAAAACGCGCAGCTACTTGTGCAACGAAGGTCCCAATAACGTTTTCGGCCCGTCCAGCATGCGATCTCTGCATCGCCGCAGCAGTCATCACTCTGCTCTCTAATGACAGTTTCCATGGCTTGGCATCCTTGCGTGCCGACAGGCGACAACAGCCGTTATTAGCGTTTCCCTGGTGTCGCAAGCACGGCTGCGGGCAGTATCGAGAGTTTCATAACGTCAGTCTAGGCTGAGCCGTTCCAGCCTTTATTATGACTTACTTGATAATAAAGGGCCAGAGTGTACGGAGCGGCATTCTTTCACCTCGACTCCCCCCCATTTACTGCCCCAGCCACCCTGCGTCACGAAATAATGCGTTTTGTAAGCAGGGCCTCAGCCGGCCGCCGGTGTCCCGTGTCCAGTCGAGATGACCCGAGCTCGGGTTGCCAGCTCAATCTCGCTGCTTTGCAAAGCTCACCGATTCCCGGGGCTTCCGCGCTGGCGGCTGATCCGATTTCAAGGCTAAGAACATTCAATCGCCGGCGCTCTTATGCAGGCTGTACTATAACTCCCCGCGCCCCTCCTGCTGAATAAGTGAGCGGGAAGAGACTGTATGTAGTCAGCAACCCTGATCGAACGTTTGGTGTCCATGAAGGCACACGGGCAGCCAGAACCATAAAAACGTATTTCTTCATTTCTCACGTGCAAATCTATAGCTGTTACGGCTTCCGAGAAAAATTATACGAACAATTACTTTAACAAAAACCACGTGTGCTTGTAGTTGTATGAATATTATTGATTAATATCTGGGGTTTGACTTTCCCAAACCACCATATGATTATGAGTGACGCCGTAGTGGAGGGCTCCGAAAATTTCGACCACGTGGGGTTCTTTAACGTGCACCCAAATCTCAGTACCTGGGTCTACAGCATTTACGCCTCCATCGAAAATGCAGCCACCACAGCCGAGATTCAATCCCGTGACCTGCGGGTCAGCAGCCTAGTACCTTAGCCACTAGACCACCGCCACGGGGCTTTATTATTATTATTATTATTATTATTATTATTATTATTATTATTATTATTATTATTATTATTATTGTTGTTGTTGTTGTTGTTGTTGTTGTTGATGATGTTGTTGATGTTGTTGTTGTTCTTGTTTTTGTTGTTGGTGGTGGTGCTGGTGGTGGTGGTGGGGGTGGTGGTGGCAGTGGTGGTGGCGGTGGTGGTGGAAGTGTTGTTGTCGTCCTCGTGTATAACCGGGCTAGGTTGACCTAATCTCGCATGTACTACAAAGCTCCAAGTAGCTTATCAGTGCCTGATACAAAGAGCAGAAAATGGGGAAGGAGTAGGGTGGTGACAGTGTCGTAAACATATCAAGAGGAAATGCCGACGCACTTTTCTCGGTCTCATGACGTGCCATGAACGTCAGCGCTTTCAAGGAAACCTCAAATCCGCCTCGACACGTGTATACGTACGCATAGCTCGGTACTAGATAAGAAACTTTAACTGCTTGACCAAGTGCCTCAGAACAGCACATTTGCCCCACAGTGTACAGGCGCAGCTTGTCCGGATATTTTTTTTTTGTCGGGGGTGACGCTTCTCTTAGACTAACCTTGTCCTGCGCCCCGCCACGGTGGTCTAGTGGCTAAGGTACTCGGCTGCTGACCCGCAGGTCGCGGGATCAAATCCCGGCTGTGGCGGCTGCATTTCCGATGGAGGCGGAAATGTTGTAGGCCCGTGTACTCAGATTTGGGTGCACGTTAAAGAACCCCAGGTGGTCAAAATTTCCGGAGCCCTCCACTACGGCGTCTCTTATAATTAAATAGTGGTTTTGGGACGTTAAACCCCACAAATCAATCAATCAATCAACCTTGTCTTGCGTCAGGCGTAACCAGCGGTATCTCCCGTACAGTAAAACAGATGGCACTGTCTCATCACCATTTCTCGTATCATTTTTATAGATGGCGTTTGTCCAATATTTGGTGTGTGGAATAGAACGGACGCATGGATGGACGGAAGCATGCATGGACGGACGGACGAACGAATGTATGGAAGCGTGGACAGAAGCACGAATGCACGAATGGACACACCGATGTACGGATGGGTGGACGGAAGCATGGGCGGACGGACGGACGCACGGACGGGCACACGGACAGATGCATGGGCGAACAAATGCATGGACGGGTGGATGCTTCACTCCACCCATCGTCGTTCACTCCGTGGATATGCTGTGATCTTTTTTTAAATGCAAAACAGCTCTTTGACTAGCCTGTGTAACACTGTCCCTCCGTCCACACCACTCCCCTCTCACGCACTCGCTGCGCGTTAGCTCTCTCTTGCTTCTCCCTCTCCACCGCTCGCAACGCTCGAGCCCACTCCTCACATGGGCATCATCTCACCCACTCCACTTGTCTCCACCTGTCAGTGAGAAGCCGCGAGCCGGCGGGTGCGCGCGCTGCGCGTGCCTCGAGAATTTCGCGGCGCGACAATGTGGACAGCGCGCCGCTGCTTGCCGCGCGATCGCGCAGACGGGCGGGACAACCGTCGCGGCACACTTCCCACTAGTGTGCGCGTACCTTTCCCGGCGGTCGTTAACGAAGACGATTGCGTTCGCGAATGGCGACGTCAACACTGACGAGATGTGAGCCAACGCGAGCATCGACAGTGGAAGACCAGCTAAACCGATAATGCACGAGTCAAGAACACCGATTGCGTTCTAGAATACAGATGGCTCACGGGTAACATCGACAAAACGTGAGCCAAGAAAGCCGAGTGGAAGCATTTTCAACGTGTCCCACTTCCCACGTCTTTGCATTTCAAACAAATGTTTACTCGAGTAAACCCTACATCAAATTTCATTTCAAAACGTTTTTCCAGCACCCGTGTAGACACCTGTTTCAACCGGGTCAACGTCGTGCGCACCGCTGCTGCTTCGCATCCCATCAGGGTTCCACTCGAAGGAATGGTTCGTAGTTTTTTTTTTTACAGAAATCATTACCGAATAAAAAAGGTGTCCACTCATTCGACAAAGATAAAGTTTCCTCTCATGCGTTTCTCTCAGGACTATTTGAACAGCGTTGAGTGAGCACGGCTCTATCATAAGCTGTCGTCGTATGTAGCCAAATGTCATTGTACTGTCAACAATGCGCATCGCTCCATCCAACTCGTAGCGACATTTATTTATAGGTTGTAGCTATCACCAGCTGCTCTGCGATCGTCTACGCGTATTCTTTCATGTGTAATTTAAAGGAAGTCTGTGGGGGGGAAGGGGGATGAGAGAGGGTGCAGATTGTATACTGCTTCAGCCTCCTATAAATCACTTTTTCTTTCTTTTCCACAGTGGCTTCAAACAATGTACGGGCGATACATTCGTATACTGTGCTCTTAAAGTTTCGATAGAGAGTGCACTGTGTAAACGCTTGCGTTCGCTACAGAAAAGGGGGTTTTCCGGGCCATCTTACCCTGTATGCGCCAGCCGGCGTCCCTTCAGGAACACATTTACAACGACTTACTGCTTACAATATCAAACTTAAAGCTCGGATTTGTAGCAATGGCTTTAGCAAGTGAAAAATATTACTTGTCCGCAAATAGTATAATTAAATTTTATGATTAATAATAACTACCTTGTTTTTTTAGTATTACAGTGGCCTTAGTGTGCTTAAATCGAAATTTCTTATTAACATTTAATTTTCTTGACTAGCTGTTCGAATGAAACAGGAAAAATATTTCGGCAGTCTTAGCAGTGATACCGGAGAAGTATGGCGCTTATTTAACGTAGCTGAAGTCATGGTGTAGACATCAAACCATAGCAACTTCCACCCATTATTTTTAGGAAATAACAGTAAAAATGACTAGGAAATTGATTCCACTCCTGGACATGAATGACTTTTTCAACTGTTGAAACACTGCGGTGTCCAGGCGTCCCGCCACACTGTGTGTGTTCGATGTGATGTTTCTGACAACGCGCGTGGCTTTCGGGGGAGAGGGACCCGGGGAGGAGGTGTTAAGCATGGAGATTGCTTGCGGTTGCCGACGTTTACCAAACTCATCTCAAGGCGCTGTGTTGTGGTTTTGGGTAGGACACAGCAGAACTGCGTGCTGGCTGAATCACACACTGTGGACCGGTGCCATCTGCAATATCACTCATTCGTCTGGTTCCCCCAATTCTCGTACGACGCCTGTCAATTGATGATGCGTTGAAAGATATAAGTATACCATATGACGCCTCTTAAACTATCCTGAAAGATTGGGAACAGGCTTAGTAAATGCCCTGAAGTATCAAAAAGTTGACTTCTCCTTAGCCAGAGGGGTCTCGTGGCTATAAGTTTTGTTTACGCTGAGCAATGAACCGCAGGAGGTGAAGAGAAATTATCATCATCATGATCTGACACACGCTCTCTTTATCTTCTTTGTCGTCTTCGTTATCTTCTGCTACGCTCCCAGAACATATGTGCGCCGATTTCTCCGGTGCGGACTGCAATAACACTGATGGGTGAGAGAACCAGTACAGGGAAAAAGAGATAAATAAGAAGTGAAAGGAAGTAAAATATATGAAGAGGCAGAGAGAAATTGAGGTGAATAAAAAAGGCGAAACTTGCACGAAGCCGCACAAGGCTTGAAACAGCGAAATTGGTTGAATGTCAAGGCAACTCTGGTTGCTACTAGGTTTTTGTATTGATGCTGGTTATTGTTCCTGTGTTGGGTCTAGGTCGTTGCATATGCTTCAGCTAAGCGATGATAGGTTGTTTCTGCGTCCTTTATCAGCACAGAAAGGTTTGAGCTAAACCACGGACAGTCGCATACACGACACGGGTGTCCTAATTCCACAGACAGAAACTCGCGCTGAAGCCGAGCGTTCGCTCATGTCGTAAATTTACGGGCACGTCGTCTTCATTGTCATGGGTCTTCAATCACTTCGGGGTCTTTTCGCAGCAAGCGTTGCCTTCCGCGTTCTCTAATATTCTCTAGTTTTATGAGGCTTGGTGTCGCTTCGTAGCTTTTTGTTATACTAACTGTCACTTTCTTCATATTTAGCTGATGAGTGATGACCAGTGGGATTTACCCAATCGCTGTGGCGCATGCTCGGTATATATATATATATATATATATATATATATATATATATATATATATATATATTGCACAAATCAGTCCAACCACCGGAGATTTGAACTAGCGATTCCACGCCCCATTACAGCACTGCTCTAACCAACTGGGTCACGCCGCTCATGCTATGCATTTCACTAAGAGTGAGCTATATATACACACACCATTTACCACTGGCTTACTGTCAATGGACTTAAGAGAAACATTCTTGAACAACGCTTCTAAATCTCCTTTGTAGTTTTGCAGCAGGAAAAATGAGACAGCTAATTCCACAGAAAGGTAGAATTAGCCAATCCCCGTGGTGGGTGGGAGCCATATATCAAAGAAGAAGCAAGCAAGCAAGCTTCTCCCACCATCCAACTGCTTCCGGCTTCAACGCCCACACTGAATTGCCTGGGACGATCTGAGCTAGACATTTTGGTGAAGTGCATTGGAACTGCAATTTTCGCCACCGTTACCGGTATCGTCGACGTCGACTGGTACCATGAAAGAAAAGGCCGGACAAATGTCGGCGAAAACACCATATACGTAGTTCGGCTTTTCTGATGCCACCGCGTGTCGTACGAACACCAGGGATGAACAGCTCCAACGGAGTCGTATAGCCACGCTGAACCAAGACGGGCTCGCATACGCGCCCAGACACAGGAATCACGTGCTGCTGCGCGTGCGAGAAACGCTGCAGCTCAACTCGCATTAGACCGGGTTCACTACATTTCGCATGGTTCCTAAATCTCCTATAGCCTTACCTCGTATAACATTCCGATGTGTTGCTATCACATTCATAGCTTTGGCCTACTGGCGAAACTGTGATTTTGTTTCTATAATTCTTACTGCCGATAAAGCTGCGAACCTTGTTGAATAATTGAACAATATTTTGCTGTGGTTACTAATGCATCACTCTTCGTACGGAACACTCAATTTCTGACGAGAAAAGTAGCGCTTAATGAGCTGGTACAAAAAAAGTACACAACACAGGTGCTGCGTTTCTATTATTTCAGTACTGTTTTTCGTTGCCATTATGTACTAACAAGCTCTAAATTCAACTGTGCTTATTCTGTTTAGTTCTGTTTGTTTTTACTCTCCATGAATCAACGTTTCAGCAAAAATATGCTAATGGGCTTCACTGACGTAGCCAAAGGGTAGCACACCAGGCCCGTGCTCCCCCCCCCCTCTCTTCCCGGAAGTATATTTTTGTTATGGCATTTTGAGTAGAAAATGACCATTTCAAAAGGGTGCCCCTCGCCCTTCCTCCTCCCCTAAAAATTTCTGCCTACGCCCCTATTGAGTTTACCGGTACACGCCCTTTATGTGTAATAGGATTTATGCGTTCTTATTGGTTCATTCGTCTGCAGAACCTATTACAACGTTTTTTTATGGCTTGGTCCACGCAATATTGCGTAAGGCTGCTCGCCTTCAGCACTCCCCAAGACCTATCTATGAAGAGTTCAAAATAACACTGCATCTGTAATAAGATCATGCAGTTTAGATTTAAGGATTAAAAATTTACTCCGACATAACACACAAAATGTAACGAAATCTACAATGCGATACCGGAGGTTTTTGTCCTTCCCGTCACATCACCCGGCCGAGCACAAACGGTCCGTTGTGAGGACTTTCTTTTTTTTTTTTCGTCGCGATGCTGTTTGTTCTGATCGGCACTTGCAGTGACAAGAGATGCAAAATGTGGTCAATGCGTTGGAACAAATACATTATCCGAGAGCGTTCATCAACGGCACCCTGGACCATATGTGAAAAGGAACAAGGAGTGTGGCGCAAGAAAACACAACATCCATTGTTTCTATTTCTTACATTCAGGGTGTGCCAGACTCTGTTCAGAGAGCGCTTCGTCCACTGGGCATTAAAACCGTCTTCAAACCTCATTTTATTTTGGGAAACGTATTCGCTAAGCCCAAAGACCGCACCTCTGCAAACGATCAAAATTGGGTCGTTTACAAGGTACTGCGCGAGACTGCGACGCCACATACGTCGGAAAAACAGACAGGAAGCGGTCAACGATGCTCAATGAGCACAAAAGGGGCGTCGCCAAAGCTGTTCATGCCCCACATCCCAAGACTGAACTTGTCGAACACTGCTGGTCAACGGGGCATGCCTTCGGCTTCAGTAATGCGACGACGCTGGCTCAGGAACAAAGGTGGGGCAAGAGAAAGCTTCTCGAGTAGTGGTTGCACGCGGACTCGAGACGAGTCCGCGTGCAACAACCGTGGCTACCTGCTGGATGTGTACAGAGACATACGAGACTAGAAGTAGACTGGGTGACCTTCTCTCATTTGGTGCTAGTGCATACTGAGGATGCCACCTGCATAGGTGGCGAAAAGTCTTTGCAGTTTTTGTTATACTTTGTTGTGTTAAGCAGGAGTATATTTTCGATCGTGAACTCAACCAGCTTTTGGAACATTTTTGTGGTTAGATTTAATGATGAAAAAGGAGGAAGGTAAGACTAGACAAAGAAATGATGTGCGTCACATGAACACTTGCTGGCAGAGTGTCTAACTCTTGCAGTGGTGGTGTGCACAAGTGTACACAAAAACTTCCGAGGTGCGTTACACACCGAGCGTTTTTTTAATGGCTGCTGATTCAGTGTGCTTATTCATGCAGGTTTTCTGAGTGCAAAAACAGTGGTAGTTTATCTTTATTATGCTGTGTATTGCTGCACAGAGTTGCCTTTCCGGAGACGCTGCCATAACGGTCAATCGTCCGACGTGCCGCGTGCCAGAACCAACGTCCAGAGTTGTTTTTTTTTGCTTGAAACAAATACAACCTGAAAGAAACCATGCATGCAATTTGGGCCTAATCATTCTTTTTACGTAAGCATTGAAGCTGATTGATTGTGGAAAAATGAGATATTTGCTAATTGATATTAGTTACCGAAACTCACAAACTAGAACACATTCCTTCATATTCTTTCTTGATATGTCTAGTGATCATCCACGTTCAACACTTTGTGTCTGCAGAGTCTTCAATAGCTGTGTTTGTTTTAGCCAAAAACATTGCCTTGATAGATACTTCGTCATAACGGTTTCTTCGTCCTCTTTGGTTCGCATTCGTGGCTAAACGAAACCGCATGAACTGCACTAACATCCCTTCATTCAGCACACTGTGGCAAAAGCAATATACGGAAGGACAAGACAGCACTGTACGAGATCTTTCACCGGACTCCACACCTTTAACTCTCACGTCCGCGGAGCGGGCACAGGTGGATGTCTGCCCGGCTCTTACGAAACATTGGGCACTCGAAGAAGGAGCCCCTGGTTGGAAGATGTGCTTTCCAAACGACAAAGTGCAAATTTGGAGCCGTCTGGTAAGCGACGTCTAGAATCAAGAAGAACTGAAATGTCTCCGGCTTCCGCTGCTGCTGACCGCCTCTTCAAGAAAGCGGGGTCTTTTCGGAGTTTGTTGTCCACTTGTTTCGTAATTTTATGTTTGTAGTCTTCTTTCTTCGCTGGCGCGCGTGCTTGTCGTAGGCGCCACGTCGCTTGCAGCGCCCCCACTCGTCTCGGAGCTCGGCATAGCGATTCTGCTGCATTCGAAACGGGAGAGGCACGGCGAACGGAAAGAATAATAAAAAAAAGAAGCGAGGATGTCTATCCTTTCGAGAGCGACGGTTCCCTTGGGATGCACAGTACCGGATGCACCCCCTGACAGAACGGGAGTAGGGCCTCGTTGGTCAGTCTCCGGGCGATGCTGACCTCTCGCAGTCACCTGCAGACCAGTTGTCATGGCAACTTGCCTTCGCTTTTCCGGAAAACCGCTCCCGAGGGCTTGCTTCACTGTCAGGCCGTCAGTCGCATGCGTCCGTACTCCGCTTTGTCGCACGGCGCCCAAGCATGAGTGGCCGCATTAACGGAGCCCAGCAAAAGGCGCCCGTCGGAAGACAATTCTCACCGGCCACGCTTCTGCTCAGCGGCGTCGCAACAAACCAATCAGCAAATAGTCCGAGGCAGCTGACACTGCCGTTCATTAGAGGGTGCTGCAGCATACTGCGGATTGGTCGTTTCACTCGTTTTGTCCCGAGATCGACAGGCTATCAACACTCTGGTTAACCTGATGCGTCCGGTAGCTAAAGAAACGTCTGTATACCGAACTGAAATCTAAGCTCGGTGAAGTTTCGACAACAATGGCATCCTCTGTTGAAGGAATTCACTGGAAGAATCTGCTTTCTTTATGAAAGAACCTCGACCTCCATACTTGATCTCTCTACGTATAAGGCATAGCATCGCGCCTTTATCTGAAGCAGATACGCAACAGAGGAATGAAATCTTGTAATGTTGTCTTCTAGTGCGGAAGCTTACAGTCATCAATAAAAGGTGCCGTACATGTATGTCTTTTACAATCACACCGTGACAGCTCAGCTGTCTGTATGCTGACTTTTGCGATAACCTATGTTCGTAAGTTCCCTTGTTTCGTAACTCAAAATATGACTTCCATATACTAGTGAGCTCAGCTAATTACCAAATAATTATCTTACTTTTATAATTAGTCATGTAGCCAACATTTATAGTCATTCCAGGATCTGCCACCACAAAAAAGTAATTCTTGTGATAGGTAACAAATATCGCATTTTCGGAATTTCCGGGCATATTTCTTGAAACAGCCTGCACGTGAAGCACAATTTTAATGAAAACTAGTATTGTGACTGACAAAAAAACGACTAGCTTTCAAACTTCGATATCTTTCCTTCCTTGAAAGAAAGAGTGTAATGTTTCAGGCCTCCTCAGGGAAACGCACGCCAATTTGCCATTTGCTGTTGCAGCAGATATAGCCTTAAAGCAAAGTTTCCTCAGTCCGTCCGTTGATACTATCCGTTCTGAGCGACATTTCTCGTTTATTGTGCCATTACCCGCGTGCAAAATTTTGCTCAGCAGCGCTCGAGTCAACACGTCGCCATTCTCATTCCGTTCTTTGTCATAAATAGCATCCTGCTATAATCTCAGCTTTTTGCATTGCGATCTCGTTGTCGAAGTTCCCATAGTCGACAATCTTCTCTGTTGTCTGCATCGCTATTCATTGTTCCCGTTTCGTACTTATTTTGCAATCGTGGTTGTCATGATTTCAACGTTACGTGATGGAAGTTTGTGCAAGGTTTCAGTCATATTGCACAAAACTGAAACAAGTGATTGAAGTGGAGAAGCAACTTTTATAGCCGCGATGGAGTTCAAGAGCTGACTGCAAAGAAAAAAAAATGTCACCCCGGCCTCACCCAGTGTGGGTATTGCAGAAAAGATGAAGCTGCGGTTCTCCTGAGTTTCCGCTGGGATTTTCTGGGATTTTATGTTATGTTCTGTGACATCCTGTGACTTGGTGAGGGTGCCTGTGATCACGCTATCTATAGAGTCGAGATGAACGAAAAATCTTGTGGCAGCCTGTGCTATAGTGAGCTTGGGCCCTATGAATGTTCGAGTCACACTTCATCGTTTTCCGGCGACATGTGACGCGGACCCTGATCTATCGTCAGGCGAAGCTCTAGAACAACTCCACTGTTAATACTCGAAAGCGCTTCTTGCCCGAAGGCGTTGCTGTTGGTACGTGCAACGTCACGATTGGGTGAGATGTTCTTTTAGAAAAAAATTTTATCGTAAGACGTTTTTGTAAATACAATCCCAGATCTGCAGAAGTCACTTAGGCTTCCAAATGTAATTTATCTGTTTATTATTTTTCTTGTAAACTAAGAAGTGGCAGTATCTAAAGCTAACCTTGCGATTATTATTGTATGACAATATTCATATAGAAAAACTTAATTTTTAAGCCTGAATTTTCAGCATTCGCCGTCTTCACCGTATAATTAAAATATTAATAATATTTTCTCAATGTTATTTCTGTTAGAACTTTTATATTATTTGACAATTAGTTCATGTTATTGTTTGTATGGAAAATGTATCAATTCGTGTATGTATTCCTTTTATGCTCCCCTTAAACAATGCCCTGTTGAGTCTGTAAGGTATTTTGAATAAATAATGCGACTGATTTGAGTAAAAGGCGACACGTGCGCTAGATATATTTACCATAAACATATAATATCTTGAATATGCTATTTAAAGCGTCATTTGCAGATGCAGTGTCGCAGTGTTTCATGCGAACGGTAAATGGGCTTCATTTGTGATATGCAAGTACGGTGAAAAACCAGTGGCAGAATTGTGACGGTGGCGTTTGGTCGAGCACACCAAACCCGCTCCATATTCACGATGTGAATGCTCCACGTGCATGATTGCCCATCATTTGAACGCTTATGAACATTCTGTCTCGCCACCCCGATTTCTGACTGATGGTCCCAAGTAGCAAGTTCAAACGAGCTTCTCTATCGATGTCTCCCTCTACATGTAACCACCATTTCTTCAAACTCTTTTTTTTCTCTCTCGTTCCACTCCAAACGGTAGGTGTGAGTGAACAGTTGACCGCCGATACCTTTATGATATCCGAGAGAGTGGTGTCCTTCTGCTCCCCGAATGCACTACCTGCCCGATGGCGTGCTGACAGGACGACCCTGCGGTGGCACTGCGCGCCGGAAGCACAGGGCAAAGAGGGGCCTCAGCGATGCCTCCATCGCGAGTCCCCGCGGCTCATCACGCGCTCGCTCGCAGGGGGAGATTCAATCTGGCCGCCAGATGGGGCGAAGGGGGCTGCGCGTCGTTGGCCGAGGTTAAACGAGGTTAATGGGATCAGCGCCGTGAAATCGGTCGCTGCATGCGCCCCGACGCGACTCGAACAGGCCGGAATGCGCACTGCTCATTTGCATGGCGACACGCGCCTCAAAATCACCGCCACACCGAGGAGGTGGCGCGCGACCATCGCTCATGGCCGCTCGCTCGGTCACGCGTCCACGGCCTCCGAGGGGAAGAGAGGCGGTTCGGGATGCGGGGAAGCGATGGTAACAGTCGTCCCTTGCATTCCTCGCTCCCTTATTTATTGCGAATGTTTCTTCATATATATATTTTCTGCACCCGCTTCTGAATTTCTCGGGGTTGAGAGCTGGGAGGATGCGCATATTGAGCCACTCCCGACCCCGGGCGTCGGCTTCTTTCACCACTGCCGGGAAAAATGTAACGCTCGGAAGAGGGGCCAACTGTCACGAGTAACCACCCGAAATTTAATCACGAAAAACTCGATGCAGCGCTGCTGTCGAATTTGACACGACGGGGTCCTCCATAAAAAACGTTCTGAACGGCGAACTTAAACTTAATTTATTGTCTCTGTGGAGCATAAGTATTATGCGAAACTAACAAAATCAATTCGTAATAAAAATTGTATAGGACAACTTACAAACTTGTCACTTCTTTTTCTTCTTTTTTTGAGCAGAGTAACCGTACCGTTAGTCCCGTGACACATGGTATATACTCGAGTCAATCGCGTCTCTATGTATTGACGTTTTCAGTGCGGTTATCGCCTTGACATTTCATGTTGCACGCCCACACAGAAGCAGACAGGTGGCTATAGTACAGTACGGCCCTGTGTTGGAGGGAACACGTGAGCTCGTGGCCGGTGTGCCATGCGGCGCTAACTGGTGGCGGGATTTGTAAATGCAGCGCATGCGCACAGAATCATAAGGGTGGCGCGCGCCCAGTTTCGTCTGCTATACTTCTTCGCCTGTGCCCAGGAAAGCGTTGGAAAGCGCTTCGTAATTTTGTGGTGCAATTTATCTAGCTGTCAATCTGCCTGCTAATCCTAGGATTTCAAGCAAGCATGAAATGTAGAGGGGCGCTGGGTATGGTTTCCTTTATTGCCGCAGTTTTTCGCAAGCTCTGCCCATCAAACATGTGATATTTTTCACATACTGCTCCATGCAACTGGCCACTTTTTAGGCTACTGAACTCATAGGCAGCGAACATTCTAAGCTCGGGGCTTTCGACCGATCTTTAAAGAAGAGGAAGGTCGAATCGGTATCAATTAATTTACAGCACAAAAACGAAAGGCGAGAAGTGCCATGGCTCGCTGTTCCACGCCTTGTGCATGGCCAGAGAAGTAGCACACGACGCAAGGCACGAACCAACTTGATTAACTAATGCGCATGCGCCGCATTTCGAAATCTCGCCATCAGTTGACGCTTCGTGGACCACCGGCCACGTTCCCTCTAATAGTGTTTTCTCTAATAGTGGACCGTACTGTACATAATTACCACATAGTCGACTTCTATTTTGCAGAAAAGTCACGAATTGTGTGAAGTCCCTTAGTGACATCCTCGACCACCTTGAAGGTATCTGAAACAATATGTGTTAGTAGTTAGCTGCCTACAACCTTAGTCGTGAATACAATCTTTCATCTAAATGTCATGCAAGTACGCTGTGGTTCAACCGGAAAACTAACACGTATTCTTGTGTGACCCTTGCATACTTTCCTCAGAAGTTGTAGTGGTGGTTTTCAAGACCTCTGGAAATCCACTTCCACAGTGCCGCATTGACTAGTCAAATTTTCATATAAGCGACGCCACCGGTTCTGTGGCTACGCGAGGTTATTGCTAATACGTCTTCATGTATATTATTATGCACTCGGTGAAAAAATCTACGCCCATTGACCTCCCGTAATATAAACAAGGAAGTACAGCCACGGTTCACCGCATGCTATGTGCATATCTTGCACTGTACGCTCTCTTCTGTACAAGTACCACAGCTGTGCTGTGCTGATCTATCAATTTGTGATCAATTACTGCAACATGTGAACCCGGCCTGTAGGCATGGAACATCCGTGTGTGACAGCCCACTGTAATACTTCAGAAAAGCACGATCACTGATTTCCTTTAGCGACTTCAGGAAAAAAGCTTGCAGGTATCGCTCGTTTGTTTTCTTTCCCTCGATTTTTTAAGCTCATTCACTAAAAACGTTTGCATCAGGAAACGTTTCACTCTATATCTTATTTCTTTCAGTCTCTCTATATCTCTCGCCGGCATATCTAGCAACGCTGCCGTACAAATTCATTTGCCCAGCGGTGTATTGATTTGCTGAGGACTACTTAATATGCCAACGCTTGCGATTGAGAAGCAACGTCCTATCCGTATATATTTATACGAAAGTTCTGACCACCCCATCAGACGCTGACCTTGAAAAACTTGGTGTGTTGTACAAGAAACGCACGTGATCATAACGATCTTTTTTTCTTCTTAAACGCAGATAAAACAACTATGGGTCATCTCCCCTAAGGGAACCCTAATGGCATGCGAAGCAGCAGTGGTGCGCACGGCGTTGACTCTGTTGAAACGGGCGTCGACGCGGGTGCTGGAAGAAAGGTTTGAAGCGAAACTCGGTGTATATAGCGTTTACACGAATAAACGTTTGTTTTAAACGCCAAGACACGGGAGGTGGGACGCGTTGAAGACACTTGTGTTCGGCTTCCTTTGCTCGCATCTCATCGATGTTGCCCGCACGCTGTCTGTATTCTCGAACACGATCGTTGTTCTTGACTCGCACCTCGTCGGTGTCACTGGTCTTCCACTGCCGACGCTTGCGTACCGCTTCCCTGGCTCATGCCTCGTCTCGTGTTGACGTCGCCATTCGCGAACGCGATCGGCTTTGCTAACCCTCGCAAGGCCGGCGACAGCCGGGAAAGGTACGTGCACACAAGCGGGAAGCATGACGCGACGGCGTCCCGCCCGTCGGCGTGATCGTGCGGCAAGCAGCGGCGCGCTGTCCACATTGTCGGCGCCGCGAGATGCTCGAGGCGCGCACACCCGCCGGCTTGTGGCTTTTTTTCACCGACAGATGAAGACAGGTAACGTGGATGAGATGATGCCAACGTGAGGAGTGGGATCCAGCGTTGCGAGCGGTGGAGAGGGTGAAGTGAGAAAGAGCTGACACGCGGCGAGCGAGTGGCAGGCAAGGCAGAGAGACGACACCACGCACTGCGAGGAATGTGGGAGCTACTTGGCACCGCTCCAACACCGGCGGCGAGGGGAGTGGTACAGACGGAGGGACAGCGTTACACAGGCTAGCCAAAGAGCTACTTCGCATCTAAAATCATGGTTCAAGCTGGAACTAAATCCAGCCATTCTTCGTGACAGTCAAGGACTCGACCACGGTGCCACGGTGAGCTCTTGAGACCAACCACCGTGAACAAGACCCTATGGCGTCATTATGTCAGGTGAGGAGTCGCGCTAACAGATGCATTGCACGCAGAAGCGTATATCGGCCCCGCCGAGGTGGTCTAGTGGCCAAGGAACTCGGCTGCTCGTCTGCAGGTCGCGGGATCAAATCCCAGCCTCGGCGGCTGCATTTCTGATGGAGGCGGAAATGCTGCATGCCCGTGTGCTCAGATTTGAGTGCACGTACCCAGGTGGTCGAAATTTACGGAGCCCTTCACTATACGGCGTGTCTCGTAATCATATCGTGGTTTTGGGACGTTAAACCCCACATATAAATCAAGCGTATATCGCACCAGGCGCCACACCACGTGAACTGAGAAACTAATATGTGGTTGAAAGCTGCCAACCCACTGCAAATTGCTGGATTATATAATTATGATGATCGTGATGATGATGATGATGAATACTTGGGCACGTCGGATGTTTGTCATACTTGAGAAACTTGCTAGAGTTGTCTCAGGCGATACGGATAAAGAACCCTGTGAGGTTTTTAAATGCGAAGCACTTCTTAGCGAACCTCGACGACATCACGTCTATCTATCTATGTATCTATCTATCTATCTATCTATCTATCTATCTATCTATCTATCTATCTATCTATCTATCTATCTATCTATCTATCTATCTATCTATCTATCTATCTATCTATCCGCCTACGACTTTTACATCTCCTGGCCATTATGATGATAGTATTGATACCAAAATTGGTATGGCATCACATGATGGTATGACGAGCATAAGGGACTAGTTACAACATGAAAATCTAGGCATGTTTGTCATTAATGTCATGATTTACATTTCATGGTCTTGCAGCTCTTGCGGTGGTTTCGTTCAGATGACATGTTGCAAAATTGATATAGTATGACATGGCTCCTCGGACAACACAAGTGACAGACTCTAACGAGGAAATCGTGACATGCATGTCATGTGAGTCATGACTTCATGCCGCGCTCATGATGCGCCCATGGCCATTTCACTTGCTTCACATATACAAAATTTAGTACTTCGGGACGTGAATCAATGACGAAGGTATCTGACTAGTGCAAACATGATAATCATGAGATGCGTATCATGTAACAATGTGACTACAAGCCACGCTCATGATGCGCTCACAGCCATTTCGCTAACATCACGTGTACTAAATTTGGTATAACGTGACGCGAATGGACGACGAAGGTAAATGACACGTCCAACCATGATAATCATGACATGCGTGTCATGTAACAAACATGACTACATGCCACAATCACGATGTGCTCGCAGCCATTTCGCTAGCTTCATATATACAGATATACTGTTTTCTCAGATTTGGGTGCACGTTAAAGAACCCCAGGTGGTCGAAATTTTTGGAGCCTTCCTCTATGGCGTCTCTCATAATCATATGGTGGTTTTGGGACGTTAAATCCCTCATATCAGTAAATAAAATCAATCTGAGTTTTTATGTAAATTTATTACTTTTCTGCATATCAGATGCTTTACCAGGCACGTCGAATACAGTAGTCTATAGAGTGCATCTCATGGTCCAACGTGACGTCGGCACTCGCGTTAAAGCAGACGTGTAACTTTCATCACAACGAAGTTCATCCTATGGTCCAATGATGTGCATATGATAAGTAGCGTTAGTGCGCGTGCTTGAGCATCGCTGGCTACAGTTTCTGTACTCGGGATTTGTTATATTGCTATAAAAGCGATTAGCCACAATTGCAATCCCAGTTGCAACCACAGTCAGCGTTGAAATGACCTGAAGCTTGCGTAAAAGGTATCTGCCTTAACAAGTTTGAAGAAATGGTGCGACTCTGTGGTAGAATACACGTATATCTTGCCGAATGCATGGTGCAGATTCTGGCTCGAACTCTGTGTATTTTTTTTTCTTTTTACTGCCGTAGCGATTCTTCGGTAATCGACAATTCCGTAAACGCCGGCACCGTATTTTCTGCTACACGAGCTCCTATATCTTTCGCATTATTTACGAAGACGTTTATTGCTGTTCCTCAGTTATGTGTATTATCGGTGGCTTACACCTGTTTACCAAGGGTCGTGTTATTCACGTATGCTCCCCACGTGACTGGTGGAAAGACTTTCATAAAGTACACGCCGTTTAATTCATGTCGCGGCCTGCGAATCGTCTTTGGCATAGACACGTGTCTTGATATAGATGTCAGACTCTGCCCAGGCGGCGCTTCGCAAAACGCCACCCCAAGCGCCCTCATCGCTGTGCTGGCCCTAACTGGGTAGTGAAAAAAGAGCCGTCCGCAAGCGAACGTGCGTAGGTCCTTTTTTTTCATTGGTAATTAGGCGCGGTTCCCTCAAAATAAAGGACCTGGCAAGCTTCTTCCATCAATGCAACCTCGCTTCAGAAAAATAGGAACCTCATCAAAGCTAACTGCGCGCGTACAATGCAAAAGATGATTCAGTTATTTCGGTGTGCTGCAACTCGCAATTCAAGTGCAAGCGAGCATCGCATGATATCGAGTTCAAGACAAGCACATTGACGTGCGCTTTGTAACGCCTAACTGCGTAAGTTTGGGCACACATATGTTAAAGTGATGAAGTGCATAAAGGAGCAATGTATCTCACGATCAGTGGTACGAAGCTCGCTTTATCGAGTGCGAGTGGCACCGGCAATTTTCGCCTTTGCAGTGGCATTCTCCACCCTTCTCTCGCTTCCTAGGCTTTGAACTGTTTGATTACGCATCCTAGAATGTTTTCTTGACGATTGTCTTCCATTTGTATATACTTCAAACGGGAATACATGCGTGTCCGCTTTCTCACTGTACAACAAAAGGCAAAAACAAGGCCTCCGGGATAGCTCCGGCAATCGTGGAGACCAACAGCAATCAGAATCTAATTGTGGTCACGACCAACACTTTGTGATTGTGTTTGCATCTGCTAGTTAAAGCCGTAACTTAGAACCTTGAAAGCCTACGTGCACGATGCTGTGTGGTGGCAGCTACCACACATTATCGGTGGTCACGGCATGTGCGGTCACGGCGTGTGCGAAAGGCTCTAGTGAGCTTCATATTCAAATTTACCACAGTTATCTGTGAAGGTTACTGAAAAAAATAAGAGGAGACCTACATTATCACACTTTTCCATGGGACGGGCTGTGGAGAACGCGAGTAATTCGCTTACACAACACGTTCGCAACGGCCCGTATGCAGCGCTCTCGCCGTTCTCTATTGCGGCAGCTGCGGAAATCGGTGAAACTGGAGTACCTTACGTCCGTGGCAATGCACAACGCAACAGCAGTGTCGACTGAGGTCTTTCTTCGTAGAGGGCTGAGCAGTGGCATCTCTCCTGTTTTTGCCCTTATGGCTAGCACGTCATGGCGGTTTGGTTACGCGTCCGACGAGCGAAGAGAAGTTGGTAGCTCTTTTTTTGAGCGTTTAAAGAGCAGACACACGTAATATTTACTCAATCATTGTTTATTGGTTTGATAGATTGATATGTGGGGTTGAACGTCCAAAAACCACCGTATGATTATGAGAGACACTGTAGTGAAGGGCTCCAAAAATTTTAAACACATGGGGTTCTTTAACGTGCACCCAAGTCTGAGCACACGGGCTTACAGCGTTTTCGCCTCCATCGAAAATGCAGTTGCCACAGACGGGATTCGACCCCGCGACCGGCGGGTCAGCAGCCGAGTACCTTAGCCACTAGACCACCGTGGCGGGGCACTCAATCTTCATTTCGTCCGCCCTAGTTGCACCTGGTTGTAGAGCAAATTGTGCAAAGAAGTCGGGCCCTGCCCCACCCAAAATTGCGCCGGGAGGTGGCGCTACATGTCTGCAGAAATATGGTCTGACGAATATACCAAGTAAAGGATGATTGATTTGTGGGGTTTAACGTCCCAAAACCACCATATGATTATGAGAGACGCCGTAGTGGAGGGCTCCGGAAATTTCGACCACCTGGGGTTCTTTAACGTGCACCCAAATCTGAGTATACGGGCCTACAACATTTCCGCCTCCATCGGAAATGCAGCCGCCACAGCCGGGATTTGATCCCGCGACCTGCGGGTCAGCAGCCGAGTACCTTAGCCACTAGACCACCGTGGCGGAGCTACCAAGTGAAGGAGACTACCGCAAGAGCACCATGGCGTTCGCGGATAGATAGATAGATAGATAGATAGATAGATAGATAGATAGATAGATAGATAGATAGATAGATAGATAGATAGATAGATAGATAGATAGATAATAGATAGATAGATAGATAGATAGATAGATAGATAGATAGATAGATAGATAGATAGATAGATAGATAGATAGATAGATAGATAGATAGATAAATAGATAGATAGATAGATAGATAGATAGATAGATAGATAGATAGATAGATAGATAAAAAGATGGATAGATAGATAAAAAGATAGATAGATAGATTGATAGAAAGAAAAGGTCAGAGTGCCTTTTGCAGAAAGTGTCAGCTATAGTGTGTCGGTGGGCCGCGTGTTTGAGACCCATTGCTAAGCAGGCTTCGTGTCGAGCAAGGAATTTTAATAATCGATGTAACATAGTGTCGTGGAAGAGTAAAATAACGACAAGGCACTAAACAATGCAAAATTCTTAATGAGTGCATGATTTGTAGCTGCCAGCCGCAATTCAACATCCTCATAATTCAAGCTGCAACAAAGTGCACACAATGTCTTACAGACATGTAGCGGCTACCTTGCTTCTCCACACCATGAAAACAAAAATTCTCATTTTGAATACTACTTCGAAAATAATTGCAACTTTACTTGGGGCACGGAGATCAACCTTATTAAACGCAGATAAAGGTGCATTTCTCGTTCTAACGTGACCTGTCCAGCCTAAGCCCTTAATGACTGCACCTTTCAATCCGTTAAATGGTACCGTTATATTGGCGTCCATATCACTGATGATCTTTTTGGAAGCAGCATATATTGTCACAAAGGCACAGGGACGCAGACACAAAAGCAGGGCGTTTACTTTCGTGACCAAAGGCCAAAATCACGAACACCAGAGCACGCGCCCACACAAGCACTTCGTTATCCTCTTCAAAGGCTGGCCACTATAGTTGCCAGCCAAGCTTGCGTCAATTCCCCCCTTTCAAGAGCGACCATCCCGGTCGATTGACAAAAATGCTAGAGATGGCCATGAAAAAAAAAGATGGTCACGTCAACGAAAAAAAAAACGTAAGCCCGCGCTGTTGTGGATAATAAAAAAAGTTTGAAGTATTCATAACTATAGCGGGCGTGGTACGGTTTCATTCGTACTACATGGACTACTTCTGGACGTGGAAGTCTTCGGTTTAAACTAGTATCTGAGCTTTGAGGAACTACCTCGTAATTCACGTCACTGAGGCAGCGCACAACTTCATAAGGGCCAAAGTAGCTTCGCAATAGCTTCTCCGAAAGCCCACGATGTCGAACTGGTGTCCACACCCATACATAGTCACCTGGTTGATAGTGGACGTTCCTTCGGCCTTGGTTGTAACGGCGAGCGTCGATATCTTGCTTCGTGCGAATGCGGTTCCGTGCAAGCTGGCAGGCTTCCTCGGCTTTCTCAACAAAGTCGTCAACGCTGTCATTTCCGCTGGTGTCCTGGGCTACGGGGAGCATAGCGTCTAACGGTGTTGTGACGCGACGGCCATAAACAAGCTCGAATGGTGTTTGGTCTGTAGTCTCTTGCACAGCGGTATTATAAGCGAACGTGACGTACGGCAAAATTTCATCCCACGTTTTGTGCTCTACATCAACATAAAAAGATAGCATGTTGGTAATTGTTTTGTTTAACCGCTCCGTCGAGCCGTTCGTTTGGGGATGATAAGCTGCTGTTTTCCGGTGGTTAGTGTGTGTCAGCTTGGTGAATTGTCGCAATAACTCTGCCGTAAATGCTGCTCCGCGATCCGTTATGAGAACAGCAGGTGCACCATGACGCAAAACAATGTCGTAAACAAGGAATCTGGCGACTTCAACTGCAGTTCCACTAGACACAGCTTTGGTTTCTGCATAGCGAGTCAGATAGTCGGTTGCGACGATTATCCACTCATTTTCTGAGGATTACGTAGGGAATGGACCAAGAAGATCCATTCCCACTTGCTGAAACAGTGTTCGAGGTGGATCCAAAGGTTGGAAGAAGCCGGCAGGCTTTGCGGGTGGAACTTTACGCCTGTGACAGTCACGGCAGGTGCGGACGTAGCGCGGAACAAACGAATACTGCTGTGGCTAGTAGTACTATTGTCGGATACGCGCTAATGTCCTAGCAAAGCCTAAGTGACCGGCAGAAGGGTCGTCGTGTCACGCCTGCAAAACTTCCTCACGCAGTGCCGTTGGAAAGGCGAGAAGTTTCCTGGCTGCTCTCAAGATTTTACTTGTAGAGTACATTGTTCCGCAGGCAATACAATGGTAATCCACGTGAGAGCCGGCGTGGGACAATAACGTCTTCTCCTTGAAGATGCTGGACGACAGGTAGTAGCCCAGTGTCCTCACGTTGAAACTCAGCCATCCAGATTACATCGGCGATGCCAAGAAACGGTAAATCTTGTTCAGTGTCAGATGACGTCGGGGAAATAGGAGGACGAGACAGGCAGTCAGCATCTGTATGCTTATGTCCTGATCGGTAGACCACCGTTAGGTCGTACTCTTGAAGGCGGAGGCTCCAGCGGGCGAACCAGCCTGATGGATCCCGTAGATTGGCAAGCCAGCAGAGCGAATGGTGGTCACTGACCGCTTGAAATGGCCAGCCGTATAGGTAGGGTCGAAACTTGCTAATGGCCCAAACAACTGCTAGGCACTCTTTTTCGGTCGTAGAGTATTTAGCCTCTGCTTCTTTAAGACTGCGGTTTGTGTAAGCGATCACACGCTCTGCGCCGTCCTACCATTCAACATGAATGGCTCCGATTCCTACGTTGCTGGCATCTGTGTGAATCTCAGTGTCGGCAGTATCGTCAAAATGTGCCAGCACTGGAGCTGTCTGCACTCGATTGCGTAGCTCTACGAAGGCTTGTTGTTGTTCTTCCGTCCATATAAAGGGTACATCTGGCAGTGTCAGTCTTATAAGAGGTTCCGCAACTTTTGAAAATCTTTTGACAAAACGGTGGTAGTAGCCACAGAGTCCGAGAAATCGCTGAAGAGCCTTCTTGTATCGAGGACGAGGAAAATCGGCAACAGCAGCCAACTTCTCCGGATTTGGTCGAACACCCCCCAGGCTTACCACGTGGCCGAGAAACTTGAGTTCCTGATAGGCAAAGTATCACTTTTCGGGCTTGATAGTAAGGTTCGCTCTTCTTATTGCAGTGAGGACACTTTTTAGCCTTGAAAGATGTTCGTCAAACGTGCTTGAAAACACAACGAAATCATCCAAGTATACAAGACACGTCTGCCACTTTAGTCCAGCTAGTACAGTGTCCATCACGCGCTGAAATGTGGCGGGAGAGGAACAGAGACCGAAAGGCAGCACTTTAGATTCGGAGAGCCCGTCGGGAGTGACGAACGTGGTTTTCTCATGGTCGCCCTCGTCAACTTCAATTTCCCAGTACCCTGACTTGAGATCTAATGATGTAAAAAACTGCGCATGGCGTAGACGGCATAAGGCGTCATCAATAATTGGCAGGAGGTAAACGTCGCGTTTTGTGACTTTGTTAAGCCGTCGGTAGTCGACGCAGAAGCATAGTGTGTTGTCTTTTTTCTTTACAAGAGCAACAGGTGACACCCACGGACTGGTCCAGGGTTGAATGACGTCATCATTCAGCATTTCTTGTACTTGACGCTTAATCACCTCTCTTTCCTTCGGGGACACACGGTATGGATGTTGGCGAAGAGGCTGCGCCGACTCCTCGGTAACAATGCGGTGTTTTGTAACGGTAGTACGTTGAACTTTAGATGCTGTGGAGAAGGAGTACGAGAATTCCGTCACAAGATTCAGCAGCCGCTCTTTTCGTGAATCTGCCAAGTCCGGATTAATGTGAATGCGGGTGCCCACGTCAGCACAAGATTTTGCATGTGGTGAAGTCGTATCCATTGCGCTGACATCACCTATGTCATTGAAGCAACCCTTGACCACGACTTATGCCGGCTCTTAATTGAGATATGCCTCACGCGTTTGGGATCCTGATTGTGATAACAGCGTGAACTGAGTGAACCAGTGTGTACGGCGCATGTCTTGGGTTTGAACTAGCACCATCAAGTGAATCGATAAGCAACCCACCGTACCTATATACTCGTATAGTTTGTGCAATAAAGCATTCTTGCAAAAGCTGCTGCGGCGTCCACGCCGGTCATTACACTGATCAAGTCACATTACCGACATCGAATCAGTACAAAATCACTTTGTTGGTTTAACTTTGGTTAACTATCGCACTGGTGGTGCTATACTTATGAATAAAACACTTCAGCTGTCGTTACTATCTATTCGCAAGCAGAAATGCTCGGTGACTTTAAACGACTTGCCGCTTAAATGACGACATGATCCTTTTTCTTTTTTTTACACATGCAAAAAATAGTAATTTACATCGAATAAGCATATATATATATATATATATATATATATATATATATACAGTGTAAAGCATTTTCACACAGAGCCCCGCCGCGGTGGTCTAGTGGCTAAGGTACTCGGCTGCTGACCCGCAGGGCGCGGGTTCAAATCCCGGCTGCGGCGGCTGCATTTCCGATGGAGGCGGAAATGTTGTAGGCCCGTGTGCTCAGATTTGGGTGCACGTTAAAGAACCCCAGGTGGTCTAAATTTCCGGAGCCCTCCACTACGGCGTCTCTCATAATCATGTAGTGGTTTTGGGACGTTAAACCCCACATATCAATCAATCAATCAATCATTTTCACACAGAGGAACAGCATTTCTTATTTTATGAAACAGCTTTTTCCCTAATCACACACACTCGCAAAAGAAAGAATGGAGGAAGAATTCGCGAAATAAAAAGCAATGGTGACGACATGATACTATTTCAAGAAACGCTCACGCAATTGGTCAAGAAATGATTGGTGGATACTGATAGATGCAATATTGTCGGGAAGATCATTCCATAGAGCAATGGCACGTGAAAGTGCTGATGAATTGAAAGGGTTAGTTCATCCACTGATTCGTTTATTGCTATATTGATTTTGCAAGCGGCGTGATATGCATGAAGGTGCTGATATGCATGAAGGGAGATCGTCTGATGCTATAGCGATATTTATGGAATAAAAATAAATGAGCAATGGAATGTTGTACATTTAATGGGCAAGCATATTGGCCTGCAGTATCAATAAATAAATAAATAAAAAAATAAATAAATAAATAAATAAATAAAAATTATGGCACAAGCGCTATGTCATGTTTGATTGGCGTTATGCTGGAATGTGGGCTGTAGCTGGAAGTAATGAAACCAGCGGCCCTGTCTTGTACAAACTCAAGCTTGTTAGTCAAATATATTTGTTGAGGAGACCACAATGGTGAAGCATTATCTAATTGCGGACGAACAATGGTTTCATAGGTGAGTTGGCTTAGACTGCTTGGTGAGATCCGCAAGTTCCGGCGCAGGTGTCCAAGGGAACTGGATGCCTTGGCAGTAATGGTGTGAATATGCATGTCCCATGAAAGATTGTGCTTGAGATGAACGCCTAAATATTTATACGATGATGCATGGGATATTACTGTGCTATCTATGAGGTATGAAAAATCGCAATTGATGCGCTTGCCGCTTAAAGTGATAACCTTGAATTTAGTAGAGTTAAGACTCATCTGCCATTTGTCACGCCACTTTTTAATTAATATGGGATCATTTTGAAGTACGAGTTGATCTACAGTGGATTTAATTGAGCGGTAAATTATGCAGTCGTCAACGAAAAGACGTCGTTTAGAAGATATGCCTGTGGGTAAATCGTCAATGTCTATTAAGAACAGTAAAGGACCAAGGACACTGCCCTGGTGCCCACCTTATGTTAGGTCACAGATAGATGAGGTAAAACTGTTAGCTGAAGTACACTGCTGACGGAAAGAAAGAAAGTTACGAAGCCATGATAATGTTAAAGCATCCAGACAGATAACTGATAATTTCGAGAATAGACGCGAGTGTGCCACACAGTCAAATGCTTTAGCAAAATCTAAATAAATACAATCCGTTTGAAGATTAGTGTCCATGCTAGAGTACAAGTCAGCTGTGAATTCTAGCAGCTGCGTGTCACATGACAGTCCTTTTCTGAAACCGTGTTGCTGAGGAAAAAAAAAAAGGAGTTATGTTCAAGTTGAGCGTAAATATGGGGGGCGATAATGTGTTCAAGTAACTTACAACAAATGCATGTTAGTGTTATGGGTCGGTAGTTATACGGGCAATTTTTATTACCGCTTTTGAAAATTGGGATGACCTTCGCAATCTTTCAGTGCGTGAGTAATATGCCTGATGATAATGATTGCTGAAAAATATAGCAAAAATTTTACTTGATATTAAGACTGTGCTTTTTTTAATATTTTTGAGTTAGTGTTGTCAATTCCAGGACTAGTTGAGATCTTGAGATTTCCTATGAGATTAGCGACACCTTCAGCGGAGACATCAATCACACTCATGTACTGATAATCATGGTCAGGAACAATGGGTACGTTGGAACGCTCTTCCCTCCTAAATACAGAAGCAAAATATCTGTTAAAGACATGCGGGCATTCGCTATCATCAATTATTATCATGTAAGATGCATACATTCAAAAGGACCAGTGCAAATTTACTCCTTCCATGGTTGTACTATTCAATGGACTTGATGGTAGTATGACCACTTCAGCGTAGCAGTTTTACCGCATTGTCATTCCATGATGCAGGCTGTAAACAGCGTACCAAAAAAAATGGAACCTTCAGCATCCTTCTCATTTGTATTGTTTTCGTTTTTCGTGGACTATACTCGAACACGAATTATATCGTTTAAACGTAATGTTTAAGCAGCCAATACAAAGAAATTTACTGCTTATTACGTTTATCTTAGGCTTAGTGGTAAAAATAATAAAAGACCACGCTGTTCCTATTTCAAAAGGCTAGAAAGAAAACTTATTAATGTCCAAAGTGATATAGTTCACGTATTGACGTAGTTTTCACTCTTTTTTTAAATTTATTCTCTACCTGTGTTACTCTCCTTCTTTTCTGCATCTTTATGCTCTGTTTGTAAACAATGAGTCTTTTCATTAGGGTAATTATCACCAAAGTAACTCTTACCGCTACATTATCATTCTGCAAACAGCAAGCCTTACATGTATAATGTTTTTACACTGATGGTTATTACTATCAAGCACTCAAATTAGCACATATATACAATACGTGGAAGTGGTAAGCGTTTCCTTCGAGGCAGTCATTTTACGCCTATACTTCTATCAACAATGTATGCGCAAATGCTTATTTATTACGTATCCCGTCAATGGGCAAAACTGGACTTGGTTTTAATGAAAAGCACGGCCAGTTTCGCTTCCGCCGTTTTTTTTTTTCCTCGTAACTGACTACTGATGGTGGCGTGGAGCAAAAATGAATACTCGCGCATCAGTGCAGAGCAATAGGGTGACCCCCAGCGCCACCATAACTCCTCTTAATCGCCACAGCGCCACTCGTCTTCCGCCCAGCTTCCGGGGTGGGGAAAACAAACCGTTCTGCATGAACCCTGCAGCTTCCGGCTGCCGCCGGAAGCAACCCCCTTCAGCGCCCCGCTGAGCGGAAGCAATTGCTACGAAACGGACTCTTCGCTTCATCTGTTTCTTTTCACCCAACACGTGTGCTGCCATCTTTGAACGGCCTGGGAAGATGGGCCGGCGCCGCGCGAGCCCCGCATCACTAGGCACGGCCGGCCGCCCCATCTGCCGAACCTAATCCGAAATACGCGGATCAAGCCCCTGAGCGCGAACCATTGCATTCCGGTTAATGAATTTATCGCGGCCCAGCGGGGCATCCGAATCGGTGTGCATGGTGGGCCGTTAAAAGGGAGAACAGCCTTCGAGACCGGGCAGCGATGTGTCCTTGTTTTCTGCCTTTCTGATTAACATACGGCTCCGCCTAGGCTACGACTACGCTACGACTTGTATGACTGCGCAGGAAGGCGGGCTGGGTAGTCGACTAGATCGGGAACTGAAAGCGACAACTTTTTGCTTGATTGCAGCACGCAAGCCGGGGCGCGCCATTTCGCTCTGGGACAGGAGTGGAATAAGACAGCGCGCGCCGCCTTTAGCCAGACGTGGTTTTACGGCCGCGGCAGTGCAGACCACACATCTTCTAATTAGGCCTAGCCTACCGTTACGACCGTCCAAGGCTAACGGCTTTCCTGAGGAGGCATACGGGAACACAAAAACGACCCTTCAACCGCTCAACCAACCACGCGACCGCTCCATCTGACGTGTGTCGTCGTTAGTGGACCCCTGACCAATGGGCTCGTGCAGCCAGCAACCCTTCGGAGACGAGAGAAAACAAAGCCTGGCGCCGTAATAAAAAGAGTCATGCCGACCTCCTCGTGTTTGTGTCACTGCTCACCCGCGAAGTCCGCGGCGAATAAATTAAGAGGCGCCGAAACGACTTTTATCGCCCTGGGGTGGAGGCCGATGCGGCCCGTTTCGGTCTGTCGGCACATGCTGGCCGGGTGATGTGACGACTTGGGTCAGGTTTCAAGTCTAGCCTAAAGACTCGTCACCAATAATTTTTAGTCGGACGCACTGAACCATCAACAACACCCAAAGAAAGGAAGCGACCAAAGCGATGCTGATTAGAAAATATCCAGCAACTACATCTACAGTTTTTTTTTCATTCAGCCCACCATGGCATTTGATAAGTACGTCGATGCACCGACACATGACTTGCGGTGACCGGTGGCTGTGTGAAATGCGCAGATAGATAGATAGATAGATAGATAGATAGATAGATAGATAGATAGATAGATAGATAGATAGATAGATAGATAGATGTCCGGCATATTGCATAATGTACAACCGTCACTTTTGTGATAGGTGCACGCGAGCGCGTGGCAGGATTGCCTTGCACCGCACATGTGGTGCGGCGCTGTGACGATATATGAAAATAAAAGAGGAGAGTGGCGTTGCAATATTGGGTGTAGCGCCGTGTACAAGATTGTAAAGAGACGTAGTTGATGGAAAGAAGCGCACCAACTCCTGATAGAACCAAGCCACTTAGAAAATGTGAAATCTCTCTGGGGCTTCTCAGTAAGGAGGGATCTTACATCCGCAGTTAGTTGAGGTAACACTGCTGATGACGTCCTAGGTGACGTTGCCACGTGCCACGCTGAGAAATTATTACCCTAAAGGGGCTCTTATCCTTGCGTGTATTGGCCGAGAAAAAAAATCAAAGGGCAAGGCCTCCCTCCTTTCTAATTGACGCCGCGAGCGTTTTCACACCCAATTCATCACAGCTTTACAGCGTGCTTATTTGTCTTGGCCAGCTCTTCATCACATTTTTTTAGTGTTGCTTCATTGCTAGCTCAGCTCTATGGACATAGGCGTCTTTCGTAGCGGCCACGAAATTTCTTTCTTCATCGGATAGGAGCAGCCTCAAATCATCCATGCGGAGCGCATTGACAATTGTTCGAGTACTTACCTGAGCCTTTTTCACGAGAGCGGCAGGCAATCCTTCAACGGGCATGCGTACGCAGTTGTCAACGTCTTCAGAGCTTGCCTGGGAAGCTGCAGCCCCCGCCGCGGTGGTCAAGTAGATAAGGTATTCTGCAGGTCGCGGGATCGAATCCCGGCTGCGGTGGCTGCATTTCTGACGAAGGCGGAAATGTTGTATGTGCATGTGCTCAGATTGCGTGCACGTTAAAGAACCCCATGTGGTCGAAATTTCCGGAGCCCTCCACTACGGCGTCTCTCATAATCATGTGGTGGTTTTGGGACGTCTGCACGCTCCGTTGGCGACCTGGCCTAGCACTTCCGATATCCTATTGGAATTCAATCTAAGTCATGCAGTAGACTTGCCCATCATAGTTTTTGTATCCCACGCCGGACAAATCGGCGCACGTGTTGTAAGGCATAAGTTGGGGAACGAAGTGAGTTTATAAAGGTTCATGATTATGATCATTACTGTTCACCCTAGCCACGCAACGAAAAGCTTAGAGAAATGCAAAGTGGAGAGGCAATTGAGCTTTAAGAGCATAAGAAAAGGAAAGACAACAAGAGCAGCACCATGTGCTGGAGAAGAGAAGCACAAGTTTAGAGAACGAAGCGGGTGCGTACCGGTTCACACTACCCGGCTCAGCGAAAAGCTTAAAGAACACCACTCTTAATACCCTTCACTGCGTGTTGATTGATTGACCCCGTTGGCTTGCACTTTGACGAATGGCATACCTGCAGCTAGCGCTGCTTTCTTGTCCAGTAAATTTCAAGTGTATTGACACGTTTACCGTCGGTAAAGTGAGGTATCAAGCTGAACTCTGAATTCCACAAAAGTTCAAAGCTTTTTAAAAGTACGTATTAAAACTAAAGGCCCTAATGGCCTGCCAAATGCACTCACGTATGTGCTTTTGGTTAACCGGTTAACAGTAAAAACCGCTGGCAACAGCTGTGCGATGAACTTGCCGTTTACGAAGTGTGCTTCCTGTCCGTAGGTCCATCAATTATTGTGGGATGTTTACTTTATAACATTTCTTGATATCCAGCGAGAATCATGTATCACCATAGATAATTTAAGTATGAACACGTGAGTAGCTCAACCATGTGCTCGGGGTGTCAAGTTCGACTCCAGGACAACGTGGAACAATTAGAGGCTGTCTATTCTTGTTGGCGCCTAATTTAGTCCTAGAGAACCATAGGTGACAATAAACAAAGCGATTTTGCCGCATGCCTCACCCGCACGAACGCTGACGTAAAAATTGACGAGCTTGCGCTTTGATGTATACTTGCCTCTGATATCACTTTAACGGCTGCATGACTGTTTTGGCAGTACAATGGCGAACATAGGGGGCACCGTGTGAAGAACAACAATCGATAAGAGATGTTGTTGAGCCTATTATTTGAAAGACATTTGGCTGATCTCACGCTCAGTGCGAATTTATTTATTGCGAAACAGTCTGCCGGTAATTACTGATGCTGAATGTTTTTGGCTTTGAGTCAAGCATTATGACGTGGACCGACGTGTTTTTGCTGGTGTAGTCGTCATGTGCACATAGTAAGATTGCCAGGAACGCCTACAACACTGGCGTTTAAAGAATAACTTTTGCTCTGACGTAGCATGTCCACGCTCCGGTTAAAGAAAAGACCAGTGTTATGAACACGAAGTTCGCTTTACGCGGTGATAATACAAGTTTTATTATATAGAACGTTCATTATCATATTGCTCCTTGTTCAAACAACGCTTGAATATAATTTGCTGAATAATAGGAGTACTAATGTATTGTTTATTAGGATGTTACCAAGCGAAGTCAACGCAGGAACCAGTGGCGTACCAACTCTTTCGCGAGTGGGGTGGGGGCAAACCTACCTCACTCGTTAACCGATATATATATATATATATATATATATATATATATATATATATATATATATATATATATATATATATATATATATATATATATATATAACATGAACTTGCAGATAGCACATTTGAAAAGGAAATAAAAGGAAATTGCCTTTACTAACATTTCTGGCCAAGCTAACATAATCTACGATATCAAGTGGCACCCCCTACACAAAGAATTGAAACCCGTGGCGCACATGTGGCGCAGTATTATGCGACCTCCGGCGCGATGTCAAAACCGATCCCTTCCCCTTGTCACTTCGTATCTGAAAGCATACTTGAAATGTATGGCCGCAAATGTGATTTAGACTTGTAACCTATACATTTGCGAATTTCAACCTTTAGAAACATAAGTACGATTTCCATTTGAATTTCGCAGAGTATTGCCATTCCGCCAACTTTATTCTCTTTGCCTCCCACTCCCCCTCACGGCTTGTCTTCCTGCCACCGCTACATCGGTTTCCTGCAATGCGGCTCTCCGCCTGAAAAGGTGACCACGCGGCGGCTCAAACACGCGGCCCGCGGGTCGCATGCAGCCTGCGGACGTCTTGCTAGCGGCCCGTAGCTTCAAAAGCCACGTACCATTCTTGGATTCGGAAGCACCCAAGTACGAAGCTTGTTACCACTAAGTGGCACCCGAAATGTTTACTCGTCTATCGCGATTGGTAACACTTTGTTTAAGTAATGTGTAGATACGGGACTGGTCTCAAGCATACTTTTCTTTCTTCGTGAGACATGCAGTCACTATGTGTCACCATCACACCTAACTACGAATCAGTCAGTCAAGAACTTCATTAAATGATCCTGAGGAGTTTAAGCCACCGGGTTGTCCACGAGGGACACTCTAGCAGCCACTACTGTAGGCGATGCCCGAGTCGGTACGGGAACGTAGTGGCAATTTTTTTCTTTATTATTTCTCAGTCGGCGTCCACACTTAAGTCTTTCTGTAGATGTTTATTCAGCGTGTTTCTAAAATCCTGACGACGCCAAACCTCTCTCAGGAGGGATTTTTATATGAGTAATGCTTTTTTTTTCCACATGGCCGTGTATACTAAGTAAAATTATGTTCAACCCTCCTCCTCCAGTACACTAGGCTAATAATCACTGTCCCGGCCCATGCAGTTCTAAATTTCGTCACTGTGGCCCATTGCCGAGATAAGTTGAAGACATTTGCTCTACACCTTGTTTTGTTAGGCTGTTTTATCGTGGCCATTGCAGGAGTACCTACGCCCGGAAAAAGTTACTGCGACTAATTTAGCTTTTGCAACTCCTGCTGTGCCTCGAAAAACAGACCGCGTCACGATCACGCACAACACTTGTCATTCTTCATTTTATCAGACTTTAAAATAAGTCGCGGAATCATTATCAGGCATGCCATTGCACAATAATAAGAGAAAGAGGAACGTCTATTCCTCATTGCTCTGATTTTCTACTATGCCGAGGGCCTGGTAGAAAATCGTATAAACTACATTTTTCAACAATTGTTTCCAACTGTCGATGCCCGGGGTGGCCCATTAAGTTTCCTGTAAAGCAATGTGGCACAAAGCAAAGGTTCTTTCAGTCACGATCGCTTGTAGCTATAACTGGAAACGATATCATTTCTCAGCGTAAAACGGCTCTGATGTGGGTGAAAGCACACTATGTCAACCTTTTTTTTTTCGCAACAAGCTTAAAACGAAGACAAGAAATTGCAACTGACGCAAACAAAAAGTCCCCTTCCTCACTTCCTCACCTTTACAAAACTCTCTCCCAAGCTCTCTCAACGATTCGCCCTCCAAATTCCTGTGGCAGGCTGTCAGCAACCAACATCACTCTTCCATCGATCTGAGAGGGCGTCTCGGAGCAGGGCCTTCAACGCCGTCGCCGAGATTAATCCTCTTTTCTTAACGGCCGCCAAAGGCATCTCGCGGCCACAGGGCCGGGATGCGCTTGGGCCGGACGCTGCTCCGTCCGGAAAAAGGGTTCTCCGTGAGAGCTCGAGGCAGGCAAGGGTTGTTCGCCTGTTCAAGGGTTCCTTTGGGGGAATCGGGAGCACACAGCTGTAACCCCAGCAGCCACGCTTCCGAGCAGTTGGGTCCCATTTTAATTCGGCAGCTTAGCGCCACGGCCCAGAACTCTCCGGGCAGTCAGTACAGCTCGGACCTCTTCGGGGGAATCTCCAATTAGCAACGCCACCTCGCCATGGTTAGCCGCATGGCTTGTGCGAGCTGCCATACAATCCTTTCGGACCTGACCGGACTTTTGCAGGGAGAGCCTGCGGGAAAATCTCTAGGAGATAGGAATGCAGCCCAGCTCTCCTGCGGCCACCTCGGATTAGGGCTCCCAGCTAACAAGGATAGTTTCCAACCTGCACAATAATATCTCTTCCCGGAACGGCCTTCTCTTGCCGACTTCGGGTCAGGCCGAGTTTTCCGGGTTCGCTTGGGAGTTGGGAGAGCCGAAAAGGGCGTGATGGGAGCGGCTGCTTCCTCGGCAAAAGCAGTTTGTGGTGCACGAGTGCACGTGTATTTCCGTTCCCCACCGACATATTGAAAGAGCTAGAGAAATGAAAACACAGATTTTACAGCCTAAGTTTGCCAAACGGTGTCACACGTTTGCAAATTGCCATTTCAATCTTTGAGCAGTTGTGTTTCAGTCAGGGTGTCGGAAAGAAATGTCTTTGTTTCAGTTTTAGTTTCGTTTCATAAAAAAGGGTATGTGTTGTTGCTGTTCCGCAACAAAACGAAAAAAACAGCTGTTGCGTAACGGTTCATTACGTTGTTTGGGTGTACACAAAAACATTGAAATTATAGTGAAGACAGCTTAGCCCTAGGGCACGTCAGGCCTGAATGAAGTGCAGAACTGTGGGACCTTATGTGTTTGTTTCCTATGTTTTACATCTTCATTTTCTTTATTTTTTCTTTATTCATGTTTTTATTTCTGTTTATATTTTTTCCATCTCTCTCTACACACTTATTTTTATTTCTCACTCTTTATACTTTTCTTTCTTCCTTTTTCTCTTTCTATATTTTGTTTCCTCTTTCTCTCTACCTCTCACTTTTTTGTCTATATTTCTCTTCCTTTCTTTGATTCTCATGTATATACCATTCCTTCCACTTCTGTTTCTTCTTCTCTCCCCCCCCCCACTCTCTACTCACATCTCTCCTCTTCATTATCAATTCTCTTTCCCCTGTTTTGTATTTTATACATAAAAGACAAGGTTATGCTGGATTAGCGTGCCTGGATATATGAATGGTTACGATGGTTCGAATGCTGCCTCACCAAGAAGTCTGTCCCGCCAAGGCTTTCTCTGTTTCTCTTTCTTCTTCTCTCTATTTTTCTTTTTCTGTATTCGTTCTCTCACCCATCAGAATTATTCCATCCTACGCCACACTAATCGGCGCACGTGTTCTGGGAGCGAAGCAGAGGATGACCAAGAAGAGTGCGGGCCGGTTTGTGAAATGATAAATTACTGTTCGCGAATTGCCACCAATGGCTTGCATAAAAAGCTGCGCTGAAAAAACATGGTATTTAACTATATCATTAGTGAATTACAAATTCTCTGAGCAGGCTCAGTGCTTTGCGTCAATAGGGTCAACATGATCTCGGAAGAAGCAGGTTTTCGAGCATATACAGTCTCTTACATGCGAGACCGTTGTTCAGGTGTTACTTCGCCGAGAAGGCCCCCGCCACGCTATTCTGTGGGACTGGTGAGGCGCGCAAGGTCCGTTTGCGTTTGTCAGCACCGGTTGCCACTCTTCGTTTTTCACAAAATTTCAATGCGTCTTTATATTAAAGTCCGTGCCCGAAATACGCTTCCTGAGATACGCATTACTGTACCATGAGATACGCAGTAATGCTGACATTACATAATTTCGATGGTTCCTGATTGCAAACTTTTTCCTTGAACTGAAAACCGATAAAAAAAAACTTGGTTTGGCTGCAGGACAAAATAATGGATACTGTTTCGGTTACATTTTCGTTCCAGTCAAAAATACAGTTTTTTTTCGATTTTCGTTTTTAGTTTTTATTCCATTCCGACATGCTGGTATATGTCTATCCTGTCTGACTGCTGCTTCATAAATATGACACTATTGTCGAAGGCAATATATTTCATTTGTATTTATGCCAAACGACGAAAAATAAAAATAAGTATTGATATTCTAGCAATTAATTTAGCAGAAATTAATTAGAAGAGCGTCCTACGATATCGTAATGTGAATAGTGGGCAGTAAAAACAACTTATGAAGTCGAATTTAGTGATAGCATTTGTCTAAATTAGCATCTTTGGAAACAACACACTTGAAGTTCTCAGGTGTCATTCTGTCTTCTATATAAAAGTTTTGATTACAAGCTCACACAGAAGGTGCGCGATGGTTTCTTCGCAACTGCACCCATTTCAACGCGCAAAGACAAGAACTCACTGCAGCTCTGGATAGACTAGACGATCGGCCTTTTTCGGAACAAAGGATTCTGGGTCATTGGCCGAGCCCATCCTCAGCCCAGAAGGCTTTGAAAGCTTTGCGGCGCTTTTTGCGGACAACTGGCCTCAGAGACAGACTTTAGTGTCTTATACTCTTTGATGTTGCCTTTCCTCTGGCGCAATTTTTTTGTAATTTCTCTTTCTTTTCGCAACATTTCTTTTTAACATCTTTCATTCCCCTCACCCCTCTCCCCAGCACAGGGTAGCCAGCCAGTCTAAGAACTGACTAACCTCCCTGTCTTTCCGCTTAAACTTTCCTTTGATTGCAAGCGTACGTAGCATCCCAGTAATTATATTAGTGTGGCTTTATTTCAATTTGTTTTGTTTATTCACGGGAGTTTTTAGCATATGCAAGCTACGTGGTTCCACATCTTGTTCCATCCGTGGACGTGAGGCATGTATGTGACCAAAGTCTAACTGTTTAAGCAACGGGTAACATCTACGAACTGTTTATTTTATTTGTTTATTTATTTCAAAATACTGCACCTTCATTACCAGGCAGAGCAGGGGTGGTTAATGATGTAGGAAAGAATGAGTGAACATCCAATAATGCACAAAGCAACATACATACAGATTCATGAAACCTTGAAGATCAGAAAAGAGTGATAGGTCATTAGAAAGCATAACAAACGTATGTTCAGGTGACCTGTAAAAGGTAAATTCTATAAATACACGAGCACGTTTACAACTAATGGCATACGTAGTGAGCTATTGCTTTTGTAAACTGCTTGGTAGGTAACTTGATAGGTCGGCTTTAAAGAATCCCTATCCTCAAACTGTACGAGAGAGCTCTTTATGGCAGGTTGACAGATTGCAAGCTGCTGCTTTCCCGTGCCTGGTTCTTGCTTCCACTTCACAGTGACTGTTTAAACACTGTAAGCGGGAACAAAAAGGTCTAGATGCTGTGGTTTCGTCCTCGTGTAGGCGAAAAAAGTTTCCCGTTATCCCATATCTGCACTCGGTGTTGCACCATTTGAAGGTTGCCGGCCATTATGACATAAGTGGGTGCCCAAGAGGCGGGCTGCTGTCAGCGGTGAAGGGTGCCATATAAAGCACTATAAGTGTTTCCTCGACTGTGCAAGCGGAGTGATGTATTGCATTCTTTTTTCATGTGGTGGTACGTACATTTGGCAGACGGGACGATGTCTGAACGTCCGAGAGCACGCTAGCTCAACGAAAGTTACAGCGTCCCTTCCTTGCCGGTAGTGTCGTTGCACAGCCGAGCCAAGCAAAACCGCTGTAGTGATGAGGCACGAGGACTAGCGGACGCATGAAATCGCTGAAGCGTTTAAAAATAATAGGAGTAAACGACATATGTTTGAGATAGCCTTCAATTGCGCTCACTGATGCCGAAATTTTGTATCTACAAAACACGTGATTACATGCTTGGTCGGGGGTTGATAAGATTTTGTTGGTGCCTCCCTTCATGTGTATGTATGCCATGTTTTTTTTTCAATAAACTTTCAACTATTAAATTGCATTCGTCTAGTGTCATTTCTTGTTTTTCATGTCTCCCCTCTCTCTTTGTTTTGCGCTGACCGCCATGAGTTTTCACCTTTTATTTCTCTATGATCTTTTTTCGCACTGTTTTAAGTTTTCACTTCCACGCGAACAGATTGTATTACTTTTTTCTGAATAAATTGTTTCCCGAGAACTCTCACTGACTGCTTTCCGTGGTGATGTTTTGCGTTAAGCTTGCATAAAAATAATATAGAATGGGAGGTTCAATAACGCATTCGCTAAACTTCGGATGCTCAAATGTGCCATATATGATATTATATCCTGCTTTTTAGTACTGAAATGACTTTAATATGCATAATAAGCAATCTAGAAAGGCCACGAGACCAAATAGCAATGTGTCTACAGAGGAAATGAGAGTGCTTGCGTTTGATATTTGAACATAAAGAGAAACTTAATGTGCACTATTATACTTCTACAGCAACAACGGATAATCAGAGAGAAAATAATATTAGAATAGTATAGTCAGGTTAACTAGACTAAGTCCAGCTGGCTACCCGACACGTGGACGAGAGGAATAAGAGAGTAATAGCAACAAATATGAAGGTCAAGTGCCAAATGGAAAGCAGATCGAAACGTGCCCCGCCTTTCTCATGCACAAATGATGCACGAAACGTACTCCCAGGTGCAGGTGAACGCAAATAACTGTCTCAGTTGTTACTTTGCTGTGTCTGAAAAGCACGCCCTTTTCGCAAACAGAGACAGTGCAACGATTGCAGTGACCTTTGTGCGCCCGGTAACTACAACAGAACCGTTCTAGTGAAATCCCGGCCAAGACGTACGATCATCCCCTCCCCCCCACCGCGAGATAAGGGCACGCGAGCGTGCCTCCACCTTCTCTACTCTGAGGAACAAAGTACGCGTGAGAGATTAGAGCGCGCGCTGCCACGCGCTCATTGCGCTATCTTGCTGGTAATAATGAGAACACGATAGCCCCCCCCCCCCTGATATGCCCATCACCAGCGATAAGTGGTAGATATATTTAACTGGTCGTTTAAGCGTTGAAGGATGTGTTCCTCGGTGGCTAAGTGGTTAATGCCTCGCATTCACGACTCAGAGGTTCCACACTCGATTCCGTGCTCCGGAGTTTTTTCAAGATTTTTTTCTTTCTTGCGTTTCATACGTATATATAGATACGTATACGTATGCGGTGAGTGACGGCGACGCCGACGTTGACGCTGACGCCGGTGGCAAAATCCAGCGGAGGGTGTCAATATAATTGCTGTTGCTGTAAAAGAGAGAGAGGAGGAGGAGATACACATTGCGCGTAAAACGCACACCACACACACAGTGTCGGATTTTACAGGCGGTCACTGAGTGATGTTGCCCTCAAGAATTGTAGAAGGGCTCGTGTGGCTTTCGGTGCGGATGCACATGAAGACCACGTGCCCAAGATCTCTTGAGTAAAGGGATGATCATCCAATTTCACCAAGGGTCACTGGAGAGTCCGGCGATCTTGTTCAGTGTTGGGACAATGGCACATAACATGGTCGAGAGTTTCTATGTAATTGCAGTAATCACAGTTATGGGAGTCAGCTATACCAATGCGATAACTGAAGGAGTAGGTGAAGGCGATGACGACCCACAACCGACACAGCATTGTAGCGTCACGTCGCGCAGTCTTTCATGGCAGCTGTAGTTGGAGTAATGAACCGATGTTCTGTGAGCGTCTAGTGGAGTTTAGTGGAAGATTCTAAAGCACAAGTGTGGCATTATGCGTGATGTGGCGAAGTTCCCTGGCAGCGTCGTCCCCAGTGGTATGAGCAGTGTGGGCGCTTCGTCGTGGGCGCATCGGGCTGCGTTGTCGGCGAGGTGGTTACCACTGATCCCTCAGTGACCCGGCAACCACTGAAAGACTATGTAATATCCTTGGTTAGTGGCCCGATGATTGATTTTATTGATCTGAGACACGAAATGGTGGTAGTTGCCCCGGCGCACACTTCGCATAGATTAAAGGGCCGCCTTGGAGTCACAGAATATAGTCCAATTACCAGGGGATTCTCGCATAACACGTTTCATTGTGGCTAGAAGGGTGGCGAGCAGCCCGTAGATGTCGTGACGTGTGAGTTCTTGAACTTGATGGTGATTGACTATGATAATGACCAAAATATTATTTGGTTTATACACCCTCGGCGAGTAGCAACGTAATAGAAACTAGGGCTGGGGAAAATGGGCACACGCACCTTGAAAAATAATTAAGATAGAGAGAGACAAGTGAAGACAGTTTGAGCTACTCAGCTGACGCATGATATTGATTTTGCGAGGCTTGTCGTATCAGTATGTTTGCCGACCACCGTCCTCTTAATGGCTTTAAACTTATATTCATGAGATAAAAAGACTATAAGCAAAAACTTGTGTCTATAATGAACAATTCGTGTTCGATATTACAAAACTATCATTGACACTGATAGTCAACGTCACGAAAGTTTTTTAATTGTGTTATGAACTCTATAGTTAAGTGGCATGCTTTGTAATTATAGGCCACTCGTCGGCACAATTGTGAACACTTTGCTTTCACGAATGATTACAAGTGAACTCAATTCACTTAACTACGCATGTTCAAAAATACTTGCGTGTGCTGCTATGCTGTACAACTTGTGGGCTTGTACGCAGAGCTTTCTACGTGTTTATGCACTGGCGCTGTATTCAGGGCTCTTGGGTGCTTTCGGGGTTTTCATTTAGTGTCTTGCCGTATCGTTTGCCATTTGTAGATGTAGCTGGTGGCACCAAAATGCACCAACTGCTCCTGTACAAGATGTCATTAAAAGCGACAAAGCCGCAGTATAGCCTAATATAACTTCGCTCTATCGACGTTTATACAAGCTTTAGGGAGGTTCTTAGGAGTGCTTATAGCGCTGCGGCTTGATAGCAACAAATTTTACAATTCGTGCCTCCTCGAGTTGCTGTGGTCCTTCACCCCGGAAATGGGCATGCAACTATCGGGCCATATCTAGTTCTTTCTTGTTAAACACTGCCAAAACAGGCCCAAGTGCTAGCTAGCCGGTCATTCAAAGTTCTAAGAAATGTGTTCGTTCGTTCATTCATTTACGGAAGAGCAGTCACTACAGTGGAGCACGAATTTTCTGTTCCATCGATGTTCATGTTTTAGCACGCCGTGTTCATTATCTTCTTGGTACGTCATCGTAACATCGCGCAACGTAGCCAAAGTACGAATGTCAGCAATTTTTATGGGGATACAACTAATACAAGTAGCGCGTAGACAGGTGCCTTCAATATATTCTACATATCGTGTTAATACGCGGGAAATTCATTGTGATATAAACAATAATATGACAGTAAAGCGCAGAAAATAAATTTCTTTATGCACGCATACATTGCACCAACCAGAGGGCGCTACACCGCTTTCAGTAATCCTTACAGCAGCGTCATTAATGCAACCCCCTATAGAAATCATCAGTCATCGTTTGCCTGAAAGCTAAAGCGTTCAGTGAAGAAGCTTTGACAAGCTAAAACTTGGGTGTGCGATTTCGGCCACTCTCGCTTATATGAGACAAGCAATAACATAAGCTTTGGCTACCGTTTTATCACATGTTTCCCATTCTCTGTCCAGCAAACGCTATAATACGTCGCATGCCTTGGCGTTGCAGTTAAAGGCAGCAAGCTAAACCGCGCAAGATGGGGCCCGCCGAAAAAGACAACGTGATGTCCTCAAGTTATTATTATTTTTCTCCTCCCTAAAGAACACTGCGAAGCAAGCCGGACACGTCCGCTCGTGATGCTAGCCGCGATGAGCGTTGCCCCGCAGCGGCGGCCCAGCAGTTTGAGCGGCGGCCACGCTTGATTCAATTGTCGGCCAGCAACGCCGAGACAGCGCAATTCCCCGAAACGCCCGCGGACTTTCTGGTGGCCCAGCAGGGAGCGGCGCACTCAACGGGAATACGGAAGCAGAACGTGTGACCCCCGGCACGTTGTGTAAAGGAAACAAGTCCAGTTTGTCACGAGAAACGAAATGAAGAAAAAAAGTAATAAATTTACTGCGTCTTAAAGTATAGTAACTTCCTTCTTTTCATAGGCTCTTGGCGGTTATAAGAGTGGACCGATACGCTCGAGGCAAAATTTTCTACTTCAATTTACTGCTTTAAAAAGGATAGATAAATCAACAAAGAGGAACAGAAACTAACTTAATCCCAATCAAGGTTCCACTGGCCGTACAATTTATAGTTGTTTTTCCCGCCTACTTTCGTGAGATTATATTCTCATGTGTACACCACATGAAAGCCAATTCCTTTTGATCACGCTTGAAAGCGAAACGAATTTCCTAACTAATTCGGTACATTCAACATCCGGACCAACCACTTAACGATTGATTCCCTCTTAAATTAATGCTGAACAAAAATTGAAAAAAAGGTCGAAAGCATGAACGTCCACTCAGAGGACACTACTGTTCCGATACGCCAGGTTTGATTCTCATATTTTGAACAATTGGCAGTATTTTTTGATGATTTTCTGAGTGTGGCACGTGCACACCAGTGTGAGCCGTGACGTAACGTGTCACTGCGGCGAATGAAAGGCGCAAGTGTTCCTGTCCTGCTACTTATATTTCATTACCTGTCCTTTACATACCAAACTGCATGGGTCTTGGCACGTGTTCCTGCCCTGCTACTTCCCTTTCTCCCTCTATCATTTATATCCCACTCTGCGTGGCTCTTAGCACGTGTTCCTTTGTAGGCCCTGTGCTCAGATTTCGGTGCACGTTAAAGAACCACAGGTGGTCGAAATTTCCGGAGCCCTCCACTACAGCGTCTCTCATAATCATATGGTGGTTTTGGGACGTTAAACCCCACATATCAATAAATTAGCACGTGTTCCTGTCCTGCTACTTCCCTTTTTCCACCTAACCCTTACACCCAACTCTTCGTGGCTCCTAGCACGTGTTCCAGTCCTGCTACTTTCCTTTATCCACCAATCTCTTACATCGAACTCTTCGTGACTCCTAGCACGTGTTCCTGTCCTTCTACTTCCCTTTCTCCACCTACCCCTTACATCCAACTCTTCGTGGCTCCTAGCACGTGTTCCAGTCCTGCTACTTCCCTTTATCCACCTATCTCTTACATCCAACTCTTCGTGACTCCTAGCACGTGTTCCGGTCCTTCTACTTCCCTTTCTCTACCTACCCCTTACATCCAACTCTTCGTGGCTCCTAGCACGTGTTCCCGTCCTGCTATTTCCATTTCTCCACCTATCACTTGCATACCGCTCTGCGTGGCTCCTAGCACGTGTTCCCGTCCAGCTAGGTCCCTTTCTCGACCTATCACTTGCATCCCGTTCTGCGTGGCTCTTAGCACGTGTTCTTGTCCGGCTACTTCCCTTTCTCGACATATCCCTTACATCTAACTCTTCGTAGCTCCTAGCACATGTTCCTGTCCTGCTACTTCCCTTTCTCCACCTATCCCTTTCATCCAACTCATAGTCGCTCCTAGCACGTGTTCCCGTCCTGCTACTTCCATTTTTCCACATATCACTTGCATCCCACTCTGCGTGGCTCTTAGCATGTGTTCCTGTCCTGCTACTTCCCTCTCCTCATCTGTAATTTAGATCCCACTATCATGGCTAAGAGCACGCGTTCCTGCCGTGCTATTTCGTTTTCTCCACCTGTAATTTGCATCCCCCTGTTGATGGTTCTGCTAGGAACCACGCAAAGAGGGATGTAACACCGGGGATGCGTGGTAGGAAATGCGTCCTTTCATCAGCCGGGCGTGGTAGCCCATAGTGGCGCGCACCTCATCTTTACAGGGCATCAGCCAACGGCTCATGCTTTGTACGTGTTCTGCCTAATGGCTTGATTTGTAGGGTTTAACGACCCAAAATTATCATATAATTATGAGAGACGCCGTAGTGGAGGGCTACTGAAATTTAGACCTCCAGGGTTTCCTTAACATGCACCCAAATCTGAGCACATGGGTCTACAACATTTCCGCCTCCATCGGAAATGCAGCCGCCGCAGCCGGGATTTGATCCCGCGACCTGCGGGTCAGCAGCCGAATACCTTAGCCACTATACCACTGCGGTAGGGCTGCTTAATGGTTTCCTGCGTTACCATTACGCTTTGTGCATGTAACTTGAGTCATCATTGGTTAATTTTCTTCTATGACAACGTGTTCACCTGAGCGGATTATGAACTGTGGTGCGTGCCACTTGAAGTATTGCAATTTTTTCTTTTCGTTTCATTCTTAGTTGTTTGATCAGTCTCTATTACTAACGTCTTCATCACGGCTGCCTTACTGTATGTTGTGTTTGTTTGCACTTCTGATTTTACGTTAGCCGCCGCAGCACGCACCGCTGACATATCTACTGCCTAGTCTCTTTGTAAATTTTTTTCAACTGTATGTACATAGAGAGAAATAAAGAAAATGGGGACGTTAGCAACTTATAGAGTATGAACATCGGATTACCTATATAGGCACGTGAAAGAAGTGATGTTGGATCAAGAGGAGTCAGAATAGATGTATAGATTGTTCATTCGCTCAATATACACACAGTATAGAAGCATAGAGGCTATAAGCGTATTTCGAGGTCAATATCTACGAGACGCTTTATGAGAGCACAATTAATGGCGCCAATTCTCGAAGTATTTTTGCTTTCTGAATGGCTCGCCATTTTTAATTAAAGGATCGCTCTGATCCAGGTAACTTTAGACATGAATAGTTTGGTGTCTAGCTTATGCGCCAATGTAAATACTTTCAGTCAACGGCAGTGTTTGGTCACCCCATACTGTGATCAACGGCAATACTCCTTCCTGTATAATAGGCACTTCAACATGAAACACCTTTATTCCCCTTCCCTTTATCGATCACAATATTTCAGGTGTGCATCTTTGTGGCAAGTTACCTGATAACAGTTTTAACAAAACATTAGAGACGTCTTCAGGCCACCCAGTCGCAGTTTTGTTTTCACACCGAGCTAAGCAGGAGCAGTTCCAGCTGCATGATAAACACAGCTGGCCACGTGACCACGCAAAACTCACGTAGACACCACGTGCGAGATCTCGCGCGAGTGGCTGCCACACTGACAGGCAGCACACGCAAAGCCACAGGCATGGACAGGAACAAATCGCAGGCCCTGCCGCCGAGGTGGCCTAGTGGCTGAGGTACTCGGCTGCTGACCCGAAGTTCATGGGATCGAGTGCTGGCTGCGGCGGCTGCATTTCCGATGGAGGCAAAGATGGTGTAGGTCCGTGTGCTCAGATTTGGGTGCACGTTAAAGAACCCCAGGAAGTCGAAATTTTCGGAACCCTCCACTACGGTGTCTCTCACATTCATATGGTGATTTTGGGATGGTAAACGCCACACATCAATCAAGTCAAGAAATCGCAGGTAGCGCAAGCAACCAGTGAACACAATCTCGTGACGTAAGTTTGTTTACATTGCCGCCACGTTCATGTCTGCGTCGCGATGGGCTGCGCATCTCACTCAGTCGCCCTGCATGCACTTTAAAATTGGTTTAAAATATGTTTTATAAACTATAGTTGCTTTTGATAAGTCTTATATGTGTACATATGTACCGAATGTGCACCATTATCTCGTCTTTGAAGTTTTGTGTCAGCGCTCCTTTAATTAATTTGTGGATAAATAACGTTCGGCTGTAATGCTGCCAAACTTTTGAAAAGGTGCAGGTGCTTTTCTTCGAGGAAACTGGTTATGGGTGCAGATTGTTTTGTTTTTTTGGCAATAGAGACTTCAATTTATAAAGTGCTGTGACAGTGAGGCACCTGTCGTCTTAGCACACGAACTCTATGTCGAATGCTTGGCTCCTGACGCGAAAGTTGCGGTCACGACACTGGCCGTGGTAGTCTAATTTTACGAGAGTCAAATGCTAGGGCCTGTGCAAGAGTAAAGTTTTATGAAAGGGAACACGCAAGCGCGTGGCCTGCGTTCTGTCACGGCTGCCTACAGCGCCATCAACCGACAGATAAAGAAAGTGCGTCCGCTTTTCGTGTCATCTTTTACAAACTAAACGACAAGTCATGACCATTGGACAAGCGCTGCTGAATTGTGCTCCCGCTCTGGCCTCGCAACGGGTGATGCTGCCAAAAGTAGACGCGCTTTCTTTATCTGGCTGATGGTGCTGTAGGCAGCCGCAGCATAGCCCAGGTCACGTGCTCGCGCGTTTCCTTTCGTAAAAATTGATACTGTACATAGATTTGTGTGAGGGTTCACGCTGCAGGCACAACAGAAGTGCTCGACTTCTGCTGAATTTTTGTTGACGTGCGATGCATATTTAACGTTCGGCTGTATGTTGCCATTTGTTGATGTGCGATGCTCTTGAAAATCAGCCACGCATGAACGGACAACATGCTTTATTCTATTAGCAGCATAAAGTGGGAAGTGAAATATTATACATAAACAGCATGCTCTTTATATGATGCCGTGCTGCGCTGATATTGAAACACTATGTGAGCACCGTGTTGCGTCCTGCTGTAGCCACTATAAACAGTGAAGTCAACAAACTGCGTATAAACACACACACACACACACACACACACACACACACACAAACACTTCGAAAATGCGGCTGTCGCAGCCGCGATTCGATCCTGCGACCAGCGGGCCAGCAGCCGAGCACCTTCATCACTAGACCACCTCGGTGACGAAAGGAACATGAATGCTCGTAAAGGATGACCAGCTAGATAGTTTCCCTGTACAGGCCCGTCTGGCACGCGCTATTCATTACTTTATTTGACAGCACGTGCTTGTCTGATTTTTTTAAATGCGAACCATTTCTTGGAGAACTTCGGCGACTTTGAGCGTCTATCTATCTATCTATCTATCTATCTATCTATCTATCTATCTATCTATCTATCTATCTATCTATCTATCTATCTATCTATCTATCTATCTATCTATCTATCTATCTATCTATCTATCTATCTATCTATCTATCTATCTATCTATCTATCTATCTATCTATCTATCTATCTACCTATCTATCTATCTATCTATCTATCTATCTATCTATCTATCTATCTATCTATCTATCTATCTATCTATCTATCTATCTATCTATCTATCTATCTATCTATCTATCTAGCCGCTTACGTTCAACTTTCAGCGAGGTTCAACTGACAAGGACAGAAATGCATACACCATAATTGACTTCTTATTTGCGTGTTGGTGTCACATCAGACGATATCAGTGAAGTTGCCTCTAGAAACGGCTTGTTGGACTCGCATGAGAGTACTGTGCTTCGCTCTACAAGTGACGTGTTGCAAGACACGTATGAGAGTGTCGTGCCTGGGCCTACTGCATCAGACACAGAGAAATGACTGGAGTGTTTTATTTTATATCAGCTTTTCCTCTTTATTGCTTTGTTGCTACCTAGTTGCCATTTTTCTGCATCATGGTAAGCCAGGGCTAAAATATTTGCACTGCTGAACAATATGAGTGCACGTTACATATTTCCTCTAATGTGATGTTGATATGAAAAACAACAATGAAAGCTCTAAGTATTTTTTTTTGTGGAGAAATGGCATAAAAATGAAGCTTGTAATGGCAAACACCAGGAATGGATCCCAAAGAAATGCTTTCTGTGAAGTGTCCGCCGTGCACTTACATAGCAACAGCTGTTCTGCATTTTTCAAACTGGAATTTCCACACTCCCTTCAAAAATAGCTAGTACAATCTTGTGCCAAAATCATGCTTGTATTTATTTCAAAACTATGTCTCTGTCTTTATACGAATGTGTTGAAAAACTTGCCTGTTCGAAGCCACAGTTATTTGTCTTCGTGCATCTCATCTTCATAGTTGAAATCTAAGCATCATCAAGAAACTTATGATCCCAAGATTGTTTAAGGTATAAATAAATTACAAATTAGCACAATAGCGTATTATTTGGTACACTTGCCTTTTCTTCTGCGCAGTTTTTCTTCACAGCGGCTTTTAAGCCTAGCTCAAGAGTCCACTACACCACCAGATTGTAACAGCCCCAGTCCTGAGGCATATTGGTGGAGAAACTGAATTTTTGTGGTTCAAGGCGCAGTCAGATTCGTCCTTGCAGTCAAACTTTCAACTGAATTTTTTGCAATAGACCTTTCTACTTTATTCACGAAAGCATCTTTTGCAAAGCATTAAGTAATTGCTCCATATAAGCATGTCTATCTAGTCATTTACCTGAAAGTGAATTGCGAAACGCGTCAATTCTGTAATTTATTACAACCTCAATAGAAGCTTCCATGTAAATCTCTGAGAGGGTTGAGTTGATGGACAAGTACATTGCTGAATTTATTGGTCACCAGCGTGACAGCTGACACAGGGAGCGTGTAATGTTGCAGTAGCTTCATGATCCTTAATTCTTTACCTTTCTGTGGTAGTCGTCAGGCTACTAACCCAAGATATTATAATGCTTTACTCGTAAAGTTTTGGGCATGAAAAAGTTAGACAGCAACACAGACAAACAGCGTTAAAACTGCAAAACAAGCCATTAACCATGTTAAAAGGACGTTTTCTTGAGCTTGTTGGTTTTTTGTATGCTTGTAAACAGTGGCGCCTCAAAGACATAGACAGGGACAGCGAGGGGCTTTTCTGTGTCCTGTCTGGATCTTTCACGTGCAACAGTTTACATGTTACTTCGCATTAACGAGTTCTTGTCTTCATCTTGTAATAACCAAAGTTGGTGAACACGACTGCATTCAGCTTTATGAATGCCACCAGAAGAAAGTGTTGAGCTTCTGTAAATTGCTCGGGCAGATATATAGCTTTCAGCACTGATGTTAACTTAAATTTGGTCCTCAATTTTATGTTATAAAGACAATATTATGTGTTTCATTATATCTTCGGCTGTATTCGAGCTGCTCGGCTGAAAATTTTTCAGTTTCAACAGTGTTAAAAACTGCCCCATAAAGACAGGACTGGAAAGGGCGGGCTCCTACGTTCTTCTTGTTCCATCTTTTCAGCGCTGCTATTGTTGATAAAACGTTGTAGGCTTTTGAGTGTTTTAAAAGTGGTTGCTTCACTATTCGAAATTTATTCGAATAGTATGCTACCACTTGTGCTTGATTCGATGTCATTACTAATTGATTCTGTTCCACAATTCCCTATTCCGACGCACCTTCTTGACGGGGGTTTTCAACTGCACACTGCATAACAAGATAAAAGTGTGCATCCCATGAGATTAGAGTAACTGAGACAATTTTTCACCATTAGTCACCTATGCCTACAATACTGCCACACAAGCTACCACTGGCTTTTCGATGAGTTTTTCCTGTTTTATGGATGAAAACCCTCTTGTACAATGGACAAACCACTTCCATACCGACCCGACATTTGGGAATGCCCGCCGTCGACTGAAGAGGCGAGATAGACTATAACTTGTAAACATACAACCACCACACTCATAGTCGCGAAAAGCTTTGACATGACAATGACGCGTCTTCACCAGACTTCCTGACTATTTCTCTTGTTTGGTTGTGGATTTCGTTTCACAGCAACAAACAAGTTTTTGGAGCGCTATGATCGCGCCTATATTGCATCAAAGGACTCGCGTCTTCTGCCTGACATGGCGGTCGTGCATGGTTCATGGCGACAGACTTAAAGCGTATCATGACCCCTTGATAGTGCGTATGCGTTAATATGTCAGAATAGCTGATCCCTCAAGGGGGAAACCGTAGTGAAGAAGAAGAAGAAACTCTCGGTTGTTTGTTTCATTGCGCGAGATCTGCGTTTAATATCGACCAGTGCATTGCCCCCACTCCTCTCTCAATAATTTGTCATACAAAAATTGGATAGCAATTAAGGAGAAAAAGCCGGCTCTATAGCTACTGAAATGGTGACGACAAAATAGGCAAGGGGGTACTTTTTACTAAATAAGGGGCTGGGCTTTGCTGATTCTAGCAAGGGCGGGTTGTCATACCACGCATAATTATAAAGCGACGTTCAGTGAACAGGAGAGATGCACATGCACGTAGGAACTTAAGAAACGACTGAACATGCATGTTTAATTGAATGTGAAGGCATTAATCCGGGTGCGTGGGGGGTCAGTAGCCTACATCGAACTTTGGGTCTTAGAGATAACCTTGGAAATGTAAACACGTCGGTGATAGAAATGAGTGAAAGATGACTGGAGCATTTATGACCGAATATGAGGCAGATAGAAAAACAAAGAACAAAGGTAAAGTAAGGTTAACCTGTGCTAAGACTCCGAATGATGCGCTGCGAAGTTGTTCTTCTTGTAGGGTGATATCTTTAATTCGTATGAACAATATTATGCCATAATATTAATAATATTGCTATGGTATGAGCCGGGCTGTAGTATGTGCCGGGTAGGTAGAAGAGGAAGACGACGTTGTCTGGTGCGGCCTGCGGGGATCCGGTTTCCTTTTTCGCCGTGAGACATCTGAGCTGCCAGTGGTAACGGGGGAAGTCCAGCAAGGCGGCGGCTTCGTCGTAAATCAGGCGCTTGAAGCGTCATGTTGCTTGGTTGATTACCCAGCACCTCCACCAAAAAACCGTTACGGTTGAATTAAAGGATATGTGGATTTATTTACAGGGTGAGGATGAAGTTCGGCAGTCGTGGTAAAGATGGAGTCCTCAGGCCGCACCAGACAACGTCGTCTTCCTCTTCTAGCTACCCGGCACATACTACAGCCCAGCTCATACCGTAGCAATAATAATAATAATATAAAATAATTTTATAATAATAATAATAATAATAATAATGAAGAAAAAGAAGAAGAAGAGGCTTTGTGAGCTTGATGAGGTACAGGGTGCCGTCCCGAAACAGATGAAAAGCTTTTTATTCTATCCATCTACGGTCATCGAAAAAACTGGTACGTTTTCTCTGTTCGGTCACCTGATGTTGCTCGAAGGCGAAAACCGCCGTCTTTATCATCTTCTACTTGACTGAAGATATCGTCCTGCCTTCGGAAGACTGGCGTATGATCTCTTGCGTCTGCCCAAGGCTTTAACACCTGAGTTGAAACTCTTCCACTCTTAATCAAATCGAAATTTACTTTTCGCATGACATAAGTACGAATAACACCCTCAGGGCTGTCGCGTCGATCGTACACATCCTTCGCTTTTGGAACACGAGTGAAAAGTGGAAGTTACCCTCCACCGGAAAAGAAAAGCGTATGACCCCGCGCAGCCCCAAATTTCCAAAAGTACCCTGCAAGTATGGTAATTTTCATATGTTTAACAGCTCCACCGTGGTGGCCTAGTGGGTAATCGGCTGCTGACCCGCAGGTTGCGGGATCGAATGCCGGTTGCGCCTGCTGCATTTTTCTATGGAGGTAATAATTCTTAGGCCCGTGTGCTCAGATTTAGGTGCACGTTAAAGAACCTCCGGAGGTCGAAATTTCCAGAACCCTTCACAACGGCGTCTCTCATAATCATATGCTGGTTTTGGGTTGTTAAACCCCACATGTCAATAAATCAAATCGTGCGGTTGGCAACCATGCTCCGCGATGAGTTCTCACGTTTGAATAATTTGCCCCACCTCAGCTAGTCGTGCACTATAGTGCAAAGAATGTTCTAGGAATTATAGATCTGTTCAGAAAACGTTCACGCCGTGTTAATGTCGGTGGCAATAATAATCGACCACTTTTCGTTCGATCTTTCCCGCCCCAAATGAAATGACCTTTGCACGTGTGCGAAACCATAACGACGACGATTAAGAAGGAACATCAGCACGAGCCTGGAAGACCTCCATTGCTTAATGCGATTGAGCGACGCCATCCGTCAAGAAGTTACTTTCTGTCGAGCAAGAGGCGACCTGAGTATCTCTCAAGGTTTCATGAAGCGAGCAGTTGGATACGCGAGCCGAACGCCTCAGCTTTCACAGCGACACGCCCTTCGGCAGTGCTGCTTCAGGCGAGATTCGATTCCGACTCGTCTTGCTGAACGTTCCAGACAACTGCAGCCAAGGAAGCCCTACTGTAATTTCTACAAACTAAGCCGGCTGCAAGGGACTCGACAGTGCAGTGCACATCGAAGAGGGCTGCAGCTGCTGCTCGCCTCACCACGATATCGAGGGCGACGACCTTCGAGCGGCTGCACCAACGTCTTCAGCAAAGTACACCTGCAAGAGCAAAGCGGCGGCAGGGACTGCGCTGGTGTGAGCAAGAGCAGTTAGAAAAAAAAATTGTGGCGTTCGAGCCAGTCTACTCTGTCGGCGTCCTCAATGCGGTGAGCCAGGCATACCGATTTACCAGCGCTGCTTCCAACGTTCACGCTCTTCGTTGAGGTGTTCGGATGCTGTCCTGACTGCGATGCCCGGCAGTGTGCAGGACGATGCTGCCGTGGTGATACCTCGAAGTCAGCTCCCTCAAAGGCTGGCGTTTGTGCAGGTGCAAGAACTCAGCGGGGTGGGAAAATGAGAGTGCTTCGAGTGTGTGTGCTGCCGGCCAGCAGCACCTGCGCCACTAGTTTCGGACGTTTAAAGTAGGAATATGTATTTTAATGCAATTTTCTTCCTTTACGTACTTCTCAATTTGTCTAGATGTCTGTGATAAATACAAGCCTTGATTGTGTCGAATGATTGTGTAATTTTTTGAAATCCATTTGGTGGGTTAAACTGAAGTTCCTGCATATATATGGTCCGAGCAATGGGCCACACACCATGCACGTTAGTTCTTTCTTGAAAACCCACAAGCACCTCCTAACTGAAGCATTCACAATATGATTGTTAGGAGTTTCACATTCGAAAACGACGGGAACAGCGATGTACGCTGGCGTGGATGGTTCCGGCAATGTCACTCACCTATAGGGTTACGTAACGTGCGTCTAAATCTAATTAACGCAATAAAGCTTCATGGGCCTCTAGCTTTTCTTCTGCGTCAAAATTGTTCTGCCATGGGCTGGCTCCCTTCCCGCATGAGGCTACCAAGAGAACCGTACGTTGCTGGACGGTCTCGTCTTTTACTACAGCGTCCCGAGTCTCACGCCGTCCTTGTCGGGGGAGCTCCATGTCCTGGGTTTTTGAAACACCACACAGGCATATTTATGCTAGCATGCGCATTCTCTACGAGGCACGTCACGCTATACAAAACACGAGGTTCGCACAAATCGAACGCACAAAGCAATGCTATGGTGACTGCGAGGAGCCACATTAGCTTGGAAAGCATTGCAAGCAAAACATATCATTCCGAGAAGAGTCTGTGTGTGGCGTGCAAAGCTTAATTTCTGGGTAGATCTCTAGCTGCACACTGATGGCTAGGTTCGCCACTGTGCGCATTGATATATGCCCTTACATGTTGACTCTTCGTGAAGGTGTTCGGGCTCGGCAAGCACTCGTACGGCCTTTCGTCCGTGATCGTGCGCCTGTAGATGACGACATTGCCTTTCTGCACGAATTTTCTGCCGCATATATTACAAATGGGACGTTTTACATCTGTACATGTATATATATATATATACGATGAAGTGTTTGCGCAGGCACGAACTTGTTTTTAACCACGGTGGAAGAATAAGAGGTGTCTCAACGGGGCCGGCTCGGCGCTTGGGTGGCGAGTGCGCAGCCTGCTCGTGCTTTTCGGGAGCTCTGCTAGATGGCGCCACATATTCGGTGACCTTCGGAACGTAAGAAAGTTGCGACAGTGACTTGTTTCACGGGCATGTTCAGCGGAATGGAGTGCCGTGTTTTTGTTCGAAGTGTTCAGTGAAGTTCCGTGATGGGAAAAAAGTGTTTCGTGCCTATTTGCACGACAGGATATAAGTCCTGTCGCGAGAAGTTTTCCTTGTTTTCGGCACCGAAAGAAGAGCAGCGACTGAAAGTGTGGCGCCATGCAATCCCAAGGAAAGACCGGGTGCTGCAACCGACGGACCACGTGTGTGAAAGACATTTTGAGCCGCACCTGGTATCGAAAACATGGACTGCCGAATACAAGGGACACGTCCTGATGAGCGTACCACGACGTGCGGAACTTTCAAAGGACGCTGTGCCTACGAAGTTTCCTGATTGCCCTGTGTACCTTTCTAAGACGACTAAAAGCAGGAAGCGACCCGCAGAACGACAGCCTCTCCAGCCCGTTCCACCAGCGAAAAAGAAGAATTCAGTGCTGTTATGAAGGAGCTTTTTGAACAGCCGAATTATCTTATAGCCCAGAGCACGGAGGATGCGGCTCCGGCCCACTTTCGCGGCGCAGCCCGATGAAAGTTCAAATTTTGCAGGTGAGCATGAGCAAAGTGCCACAGATTTGTCAACGAAGGCAGTTTTCTCGCCCTTCGGAACGTTGTTTGATGGCCCACTGGAGCCCTGCTTTCCATTGAAAACATGGGGTTTTCACAGGATTGAATTTGGCCAATCAAAAAGCGTCGTCTTTTCCCAGTTAAGGTGCGTGAAAATCGCCGGTGAAGGTGCGTCAAATTCACCACATGACGACCAGCCAGGCGCAACTGCGTCGTGTTCTTCAGGAGTCGCAAGCTTTACATCATCATTGGTGAGACTAAGAATTGTGGAGATCGACGCGAGTATGAACATGAAGACGGTGCTCCTAGAAAAGGCAGTGCTGGTAGAAAAGATTCAGCATTCAGGCCCCATATCCACAGTTGGAAATGTCAGAGACCTCCTGAAGCATATAGAAGAAATCAGGCTCTGTGATGGAGGGCCAAGTGCGCTTGAGTATCCAGATGTGGAGCCAAAAAGTGCATTTGTTGACATGTACGACAAATGGCGGCACAACAGCTGCCAAGTCATACTCAACACGGACGCATTCGTTTGCCAAAAATGCACCAGTCTTTCAGACACCTTGCGGATACACCAAAAAGAAAACTGGTGAAAAAACGCAAAGGGAAGTCTCAGGGTTTGCGCACTTTGCCATGGCAGCAAAACAAAAACAAGATAGCAGCCCTGCGCCGTGCTAATTATGCTTTGAAGAGATCGAAAAGTCGCCTTCTCAAGAGGTTCAAGAACCTTTTTGCAGAACTTAAGCAAGCTCGTCAACCCACTGAAACGCTTTCTGAGGAAGAGCTTGATGTCAAACTTAGTCAAATGAATCTTCCAAGCGCACAACTAACCGCAGTCAAAGAGTGCATTTCAGCAGCCCGATTTCAGAATAAGAAAAGCCGGCGTTACACAGAAGACTGGCTTTTGATGTGCCTCCTATTGCACATCCGCAGCCCTGCAGCATACTCTTTCCTTCGTGGCAATGATGTGCTACCTTTACCATGTGTAACAACAATTCGGAGGTACTTGAGCTTGGTTAGGGCAAAATGCGGATTTGACAGCCAATTTTTCGCTGCCCTCAAGAAGAAGTTGGCTACGAAGAACGATTTTCAGAGGCACGGTATCCTTGTATTTTATGAAATGCAAGTACGCAAGGAAGTGAGAGTGCATTCCAAGACAATGACCTATAGTGGCTACAGTGATTTTGGGGACATTGAAGGCAGCACCACTAATGAACTTGCCGACCGCGGACTTGTTTTTACTTTTCGTGCATTTGGAGACAATTACTCTCAACCAATTGCAGCTTTTGCAAGCAAAGGGCCCACTAAGGGCACTACACTCGCCCAGCTGGTTCTGAAAGCGATTTTTCTGCTAGAGGAGGCTGGGGCCTTCGTGGATGCACTGTTGTGTGACGGTGCAAGCACAAATCGCTCCATGTGGAGGGAGTTTGGAATAAGTGGATCGCTGCCGCACACTAGGCACAGCAGATGACACACGTAGTGTTTATGTCTTTTCAGATGCGCCGCATCTGATGAAGTGTGTGCGTAATCGTCTTCATGCCCAAAAGCTGCTTTGTTTTAATGGTGAGCGTGCTCATTTGGCCCATTACGATAAGCTATTTGTTGAGGATGGGAAGCAACCTGCCCACCTGCGTGTCTGCCCTAAGATAACTTTTGCGCACATTAACCCAACAAACTCTGAAAAGATGCGTGTGAAGCTGGCCACACAACTTTTTAGCCAAAGCGTAGCAGATTGCCTAGAATTCTACACAACTAGGGGAACAGATGGCCTTCAAACAGTTAAAGGGACAGCGCAGTTCACAAAAAAGTTCAATGACCTCTTTGACGCTCTGAACAGGAACCATCCCAAGGAGAGAATTACAAACGGAAGCAAGGATTTAAGGGTTCTTGCTTTCTTCCTGCATTGGCTAAATATGTGGGAAAAGGAGGCCGCATCAGGCAAGATAGCCCGAGCAAGCTTCTTAACCGAACAGACAGCTGAAGGCCTTCGTGTGACAGTCCTCTCAGCACTGGAGCTGTCAAGATACCTCCTAAAAAGCTGCGGCTTTAAGTATGTTTTGACGGGGAAGTTTAATCAGGATGTGCTAGAGCGGTTGTTTGGCCTCATTCGCCATGTAGGAGGTCAGAATGAGCACCCTTCTATGCCCACTTTCCTTCAACTTTATAATATGCTGTCCTTCTATAGCCTAATGAAGCCACCAAAATTTGGAAATCGCGAACTTCAGGGTAGCCAGGAACGCTGTGCACTAACGTTGACAGACCTAAAGCTTGCTTTCCAAGAAGTTGGTGCACAGACGACAAAGCTCAAGGAGCTGAAAGAAAAACTAGATGGATTAGTTTCAGCAAAAGTGGAATGTGAGGATGTTTTTGATCATGTTTATGAAATCCCAGGTACTTCTGAGTGCATTGTTTATTACCTTGCAGGGTTCATGTGTAGGAAAATTCTTCGAAACATAGTCTGCCTCGTATGTCGAGGAGGCTTGGTTGAAGAAAGTGAAGTGCACAAACAACCGGAAGGAGCTCTTGTTTTGTGCAAAACCAGAGGTGGCCTTCTGCACCCGAAGCGTCATATTTTCCACTTTCTTCAAGCCGCAGAAGCCCACTTTCATAGGCATGAGGCTGACAAGAATGTTTATGAACTCACTGTCGAGAGTGTTCTTGAAGAGCAAAAATTTTCCTTTCCTTGTGCAAACCACAAAGAATAAATCATGGCTACCTTGCTACATGGTTACGTTGCCATGAGAATGAAGCAGTTTTGCAAACAGAGGCTACTTCAAATGAAGAACAAAGCCCAGCAACTTCGCAAGCTTGCCAAGCTGACGTGACTTGGTGGATTGTACTGTGTGCAATTGCCGAAGCAGTGTTGATTACACGACTGTTTTCCACAAAGAGGGGAAGGACGTGAGTAGAAGTTTTTGTGTTTTCTAGTTCATTGTGCTGTAATGAGCAAATTCTTATGTCTTTAATAAAAAGTGAAAATGATTGTGTAAATTCTGATGTCTTTAATAAAAAGTGAAAATGATTGTTTTTTTATGGGGCTACGGCGCCGAAAGTCGAAAGTACAAGAGTTATGAGGCGCACCGTAGTGAAAGATAGCTTCGTATTAATTTTGACCACCTGGGGATGGTTAACGTGCCCGGAATCTCTAACACACGGGCGTTCTTGCTTTTCACTTCCATCATAAAAGCAGCGGGGAATCGCATCCGTGGGCTCAGCAGCACAACGCCATAGCCATGAAGCTACCGCGGCGGTTAGCGGAGAAATGCAGTTGCAAAAGTGATTTTTTGAGTTTTCAGTGGGGGGTAATCATTAGCTTCCTATTTTTATGCAACAGTAGTGCTTGCCTCTTAGGTGCGGTATAGCAGTGTTAGATTTAATCCCCTGCGCTACTGCTATATTTCTGTTGCAGGCTAAACGAAGATAGCGGCCGCATGCCGTGTGTACATAACGTAGCGCCAGCTGATTGTAACCATCCCGCTTTAAACGCCCGCGTTGCGTAGGAGAAAGGTTTCCTTGCGATCTCTCATGCTGCATCGAATAGAGCAAAGACGCACATTACTGCTCACCCAGTCTACACAAGCCATCGATTCAGTTTGTGATCACTGCGCTTGCCTTTCACGGCCCCGACGGGAGGGGCAATGCATTGAGCCCAGCTACGTTGGCCCCGACACAAGTGCTGCCATCTGCCGGAAGGAGCGGAAGCGCGACTGAACCGTCAGCGCCAGCACGGCCTTTGTTCAAACACCTCTTATTATTCTTCCACCGTGTTTTTAATCTCTTTTTTTTGGCCTAAATGACACTACGAAGTCAAATATTTGCCGTCTATTTTCTGAATTGGCGAGCTCGACCTCACCATGGTCATCATCATCATCATTATCATCATCATGCGCCTGTCTACGCCCACTGCAGGGCAAAGGCCTCTCATTTGATCCGCCAATCAACCCGGTCTGGTGCTTGCCGTTGCCACGTTATCCCTGCGAACTTTTTAATTTCATCGGCCCACCTAACTTTCTGACTACGCATCATGCGATTGCCTTCTCTGGAAATCCATTCAGTTGCGCTTAGAAACTAGCGGTTACCTTGCTTACGTGCTACGCGTGCCCTACTCATATCTATTTGTCCTTCTTGATTTCAACTATCTGTAGAGGTCTGGAACTCGCAAATGTATTGTGAATTCTGTATCCGTGACTTCTTCCAACATGTCTAAGGAGATCTTTTTCGAGGTTCGTTTAAACAACAGTGCTATAAATGACCAAAGTTTGACCAAGGGAACTCCCCCCCCACCCGCACGCGCGCAGGGGCGTAGCACATGACAGATACTCACGTGAGGAGATGACGTATCCGTCTGGATCGAGCCAAGGCCCGGCGGGAACTTTGCGCCGGGCCGCCTGCGACGCTCAGTCAGCTCAGCTTGTTTACTTCACGCATGTGCCTTGTTTCTTCTGCGATCTTACGCCTGGTGAAGCATCAGTTCCGCCTGTTCATAGAATTTCTTACCATGGCACCATTCTCTTCTTCCAATTAGGAATTTTCGCCATCCGACATTCACTACTTGTTTTCTGCAAGATTGTAGTGGACTCGCGATGCTGATTTACTGCGCGATATATGGCTGCCGCAGCACTTGAGGTCATCATGAGGTCCGTTTCCACAAGTTTCCTTGAGATCAGAAGATGACTGCAAATTGTACCGCTGCACTTACAAGAAAATACTTCAAGTCTACAAGATGGAGCGTGCTGTGGTGGATACGAATCTGCCGATTTTCGAGACAGCAGGAACACTATTTTTTCTCTTTTCCCAATTGCGCGCAGTGCGTGCATGAGCACCAATGGCGAAAAGACGTGTACGAAAATATCAGTCCGCATAATCGTAAAAGTAATACCAGTTACACACGTGAAGTTACGTAGAATATTTTCGGGTGATGGTGCAGACTCATTTTTCAGACGAACACTCTCAGGCACTCTAGCTGCGGTATTAGAAAGCAAGAAAAAGCCACTGGAAGCTTTATCTTGACGACAAAGGTAGCGTCGACTCAATACTACTGTGCAGCCGTTGAGGTGTGAATTTCCTGGGCCCGGGAACGTTCAGCGAGGTTCAAAATGACAAGGACAGAATGCATACGCCGAAATCTACTTCATTACCGCGTGTTGGTGTCACATTAGACGATATTAGCAAAGTTGCCTCTGGAAACGGCTTGTTGGACTCGCATGAGAGTACTGTGCTTGGCTCTACAAGTGACAAGTTGCACGACTCGTATGAGAGTGTCCTGCCTGGGCCTATTGCATCAGACACAAAGAATCAACTAGAGTGTTTTTTTTAGATCAGCTTTTTCCCTTTACTGCTTTGTTGCTGCCTAGATGCCAATTTTCTGCATCATTGTAAGCCAGAGCTAAAATACTTACACTGTCGAACAGTATGAGTGCTTGTCACATATTTCCTCTAATGTGATGTTGATTTGAAGAAGAACAATGAAGAATGTAAGGATTTTTTTTCATGGAGAAACGGCATAAAAAGGAAGCTTGCAAGGGAAAACACCAGGAGTAGATCACACAGAAATGCTTTGTGCGAAGTGTCCACAATGCACTTCCATGGGACAGCTGTTCTGCATTTTTCAAACTGGTACTTGCACACTCTCATAAAAAATAGCTAGTAACATTTTGTGCTAAAATCATGCTTGTATTAATTTTAAAACTACGCCTCTGTGTCTATACGAATGTGTTAATGAACTCTCTTGTTCGAAGCCACACCTATTTGTTTTCATGAATCTGTTCTTTATAGTTGAAATCTAAGCATCATCATAAAACTTAGGATCGCAAGATTGTTTAAGATATAAATAAATTTCAAATCAGCGCAATGGTGTACATTTGGTACACTTTCCCTTTTTTCTGCACAGTTTTTCTTCACAGCTGCTTTTAAGCCTAGCACAAGAGTCTACTACACCACCAGATTGTAATTACAGCCCCAGTCCTGAGGCACATTGGAGGAGAAACTGAATATTTATGGCTCCAGGTGTGGTCAGATTCGTCCTTGCTGTCATCCTTTCAACTGTATTTTGTGCAATATACCTTTCTACTTAAATATTATGAAACCTTTTTGCAAAGCATTAGGAAATTGCTGCATATAAGCAAGTCTACTTCTTCATTTACATAGAACAGTAATTGCGAAGTGTGTCAATTCTGTGATTCATTACCACCTCAATTGAAGCTTTCATGTAGATCTGTGTGAGGGTTGGGTAGATGGAAATGTACATACTGAACTTTTTGGTCACCAGCATGACGGCTGACACAGGAAGGGAGTAAGACTGCAGTAGCTTCACAATCCTTAATTTTTTAACTTTCTGTGGTAGTCGTAAAGCTACTAACCCAATATATTATAACGGTTTAATTGTAAACATTTTGACATGAAAACGTTAGACAGGAACAGAGACACACCGCATTAAAGGCCAACTCCGGCGATTTTTTTCAGGTCAATCGATCTCAACGAAATTCTCTTGGAACGTTCCTTTGCAGAATTCCGTCATTTATGCCAAAAAAGAGTTTTGAGAGATGCACTGATTGTGTGCAAATGAATTTTGAAGATCGCCTCAAAAATCTCACCTTGTTTGCCAGAATTATCGGCAACATTGTCTGTGTGACGTCATGTTTTGCCTGTCAACGGAAGTGACGAAGCCGATGGCATCGCTACTTTGGCCGCTACAGCAATTATTGTGCGGCCACAAGGTTACGGTGGTGGTGTTTGCCACTGGTATTGCACAGGAAAGTTTTCTTCCTTCCTCTGTTCTTTTTGGACGGTGATTTGTTAGTCTGGCTTTCACAGTTTTTATAATCCGCGCCGGTGGCACTCTGGTTTTTAACAAATAGTGCGTCATAAGCAGACAGGGCACTCGGATTGGTTTCCGTTTCGATATTGCACTTTTTTGCTTCTTAAAATTTATTTTCAAATTTCCTGAACATTTCAGCAATTGGGATCATGGCAAGAGTGTCTCAGGAACATAGAACTACCATTACCTTGACATGGTTGAAAAAATCGCCGGATTTGGTGTTTTAAACTGCGAAACAAGCCATTAAAATATGCTTGAAGGGCGTTTTTTTGAGCTTGTTGTTTTTCTGTATACTCGTAAACTGTGGTGCGTAAAAGACATAGACAGGGACAGTGAGAGGCGTTTCTGTATTCCTTTCTTCATATTTCACGTGCAACAGTTTTATATTACTTCGCATTAACGAGTTCTTGTCTTCATCTTGTAAAAACCGAACTTGGCAAACACGACTGCATTCAGCTTTATGAATACCACCAGAAGAAAGTCTTGAGCTTCCGTAAATTGCTCGGGCAGATATATAGCTCTCGGCACTGATGTTAACTTGAATTCGGTCTTCAGGTTCATAAGACAAGATTATGTGCTTCACTATACCTTCGGCTCAGTTTCCTCAGTTTCCTCAGTTTCTCAGTTTTCCTCAGTTTCAACAGTGTTGAAAACTGCCCAGAAAGACAGGACTAGAAAGGGCGGCCTCCTATGTTCTTCTTGTTCCATCTTTTCAGCACTGTTGTTGTTAATAAAATGTTGTACACTTTTCAGTGTTTTAAAAGTAGTTGCTTCACTATTCAAAATTTATTCGAATAGTATGCTACCACTTGTGCTTGATTCGATGTCATTACTAATTGATTCTGTTCCCAAATTCACTATTCGCACGCGCCTTCTTGACGGGTATTTTCAACCGCACACTGCATAACATGATAAAAGTGGGCATCCCATCAGATCAGAGTAACTGAGACACTTTTTCACCATTAGTCACCTATGCCTACAATACTCCAACGCAAGCTTCCACTGGCTTTTCGATGTGTTTTTCCTGTTGTACGGATGAAAACCCTCGTGTACCATGGACAAACCGCTTCCATACCGACCTGACGTTTGGGAATGCCCACTGTCGTCTGAAGAAGCGAGATACACTAGCTCACAAACATACAACCACCACACTCATAGTCGCGAAAAGCTGTGACATGACAATGACGCGTCTTCACCAGACCTCCTGACTATATTCTCTCGTTTGGTTGTGGATTTCGTTTCACAGAAACAAACAAGTTTTTGGAGCGCTATGATCGCGCCTATATCGCATCAAAGGACTCGCGTATTCTGTCTGACATGGCGGTCGTGCATGGTTCATGGCGACAGACTTAAAGCGTATCATGACCCCTTGATAGTGCCTATGCGTTAATATGCCAGAATAGCTGATCCCTTAAGGGGGAAACCGTAGTGAAGAAGAAGAAGAAACTCTCGGTTGTGTGTTTCTTTGCGCGAGATCTGCGTTTATATCGGACCGGTGCATTGTCCCCACTTCTCTCTCAATAATTTTGTCATACAAAACTTGGATAGAAGTTAAGGAGAAAAAGCCGGCTCTATTGCAACTGAAATGGTAACGACAAAATAGGCAACGGGACACTTTACAAAAATTGAGAGGTTGGGCTTTGCCGATTCCAGCGAGAGCGGGTTGTCATAGCACACATAGTTATAAAGCGTTATTCAGTGAACAGGAGAGAGGCACATGCGCGTAGGAATGTAAGAAACAACGGAGCATGCTTAATCAAATGTGAAATTGTTAATCCGGGTGCGTGTGAAGGCAGTAGCCTACATCGAACTTATGGTTTTGGAGGTAATCTTGGAAATGTAAACAGGTCGGTGATAGGAATGAGTGAGAGTTGATTGGGGCATTTGTGGTGGAATATCAGGCAGATAGAAATAGGAAAGAACAGGGGTAAGGAAAGGGTATTTCTCGCTAAAACTCTGAAGGATAGGCTGCAAGGTATTTTTCTAGGGTGATATCTTTAATTCATAAGAACAAGATTATACCATAACAACAATAATATATATTGATTATTCAGAAGAAGAAGAAGAAGAAGAAGAACATTTTTAGATGAATAGGTAATCTTGTCTTGGCTGATCACTCTGACTGGGTACGAGCCATGGCTGTGCATTTATCATCATCATCATCATCTGAAATTGGTGAAGTACAGGGTGCTGTCCCGTCACAGAGGGAAAGCTATTCCACCCATACGTCCACTGACATCGAAAAAAACTCGTACGTCTCCCTGTTCGCTGTCCTCAGGTTGCTCAAAGGCGAAAACCGCCTTCTTTTTCATTTTCTAATTGATTGCAGATATCGTCCCGCCCTCCAAAGACTGGCGCATTGTCTCATGCGTCTGCCCAAGGTTGTTGACATCTGAATTGAGACTGTTGCACTCTTATTCAAACAACGATTTACTTTTCGAATGATATAGGTACAAATATCAACCTCCGCGCTGTAGCGATAATCGTCCACATCCTTCGCTTATCTAACACGAGTGAAAAGTGGAAGTTACCCACCGCAAAAAAAAAACAATTGTATTACCGCCCTACTGCCGCACGCAACCCCAAAATTTCAAAAGTACCCTAGAAGCATGGTAATTTCTCTTTTTGACAGCTTCGCTGTGGTTGTCTAGTGGGTACTCGGCTGCTGACCCACAGGTTGCGGGATCGAATGTTGGTTGTGGCGGCTGCATTTTCAATGGAGGTCATACTTCTTAGGCCCATGTGCTCAGATTTAGGTGCATGTTAAACAACCCCAGATGGTGGAAATTTCAAGAACCCTTCACAACGGCGTCTCATAATCATATGCTGGTTTTGGGACGTTAAACCCCACATATCAATAAATCAAATCTCACGGTTGGCAACCATGCTCCGCGATGAGTTCTCACGTTTGAATAATTTGCCCCACCTCAGCTAGTCATGCACTATAGTGTCAAGAATGTTCTAGGAAATATAGATCTGTTCAGAAAACGTTCACGCCGTGTTGATGTCTGTGGCAATAAGTTATCGACCAGTTTCCGTTCGAACTTTCACGCCCGAAATGAAATGACCTTTGCACGTGTGCGAAACCATAACGACGACGATTAAGAAGGAACATCAGCGCGTGCTTGGAAAACCTCCATTGCTGAATGCGATTCCTGGAAGAAGTTACTTTCTGTCGAGCGAGAGGCGACCTGAGTATCTCTCAAGGTGTCATGGAGCGAGCACATGGGTACGCGAGGCGAACGCCTCAGCCTTCACAGCTACATGCCCTTCGGCAGTGCGGCTTCAGGCGAGATTCCATTCTTATTCGTCTTACTGAACGTTCCAGACAACTGAAGCTGCAGAAGCCCAACTGTATTACCTGCAAACGACGCCGGCTGCAAGGGACTCGACAGCACGGTGCACATCGAAGAGTGCTGCAGCTGACGCTCGCCTCACCACGATCTCGAGGACCACGACCTTCGAACGGCTGTGCCAACATCTTCAGCAAAGTACACCTGCACGAGCACAGCGGCGCCGGCGACTGGGCTGGTGAGAGCGAGTGCAGCCAGAATAAAATCACGGCTTTCAAGCCACGCGACTTCCCAGTGAACTCTGTCGGCGTCCTCAGCGCGTGCGGTGGGTCCGGCTGGCCATTCTACCAGGGCTGTCTCCAACGCTCACGGCCTGCGTTGAGATGTCGAGATACCGGTATGGCTGCAATGCCTAGAGGTCTGCAGGACTATGATGCCGTGGTGATGCCTCCACGTCAGCTCGCTCAAGTACCGTCGTTTGTGTAGGTGCAATGACTCGGTGGGATTTGTGGGGTGTTGGTGCCGCCAGCCAGCAGCACCTACGCCTCTAGCTTCGGACGTTTAAAGTAGGAATATGTATTTTTAAAGCACTTTTCTTCTTTTACGTACTTCTCTATTTGTCCTAATGTATGTGATAAATAAAAGCCTTCATTGTGTCGAATGATTGTGTAATTTATTGAAAACCATTTAGTGGGTAAAACTGATGCTGCTGAAAATATAAGGTCCAAGCAATAGGCCAAACACCATGTACGTTAGTTCTTTCCTGAAAACTCACGAGCAACTTTTAACTGGAACATTCACAATATGATTGTTAGGAGTTTCAAATCCGAAAACGACGGGATCAGCGATGTATGCTGGTCTGGATGGTTCCGGCAATAGAGAGATTTAGTATTGCGTTCGCTGCGTACATGGCGGCGTTGCGTACGTAAGGACGCCACGTTCTGCGTAGTGCGCATGCGCAGACCGCAACGCGCACGTATCGCGTTACGTACGCACAGCATGAGATGCGTGCGTGCGTACGTATGAGGTGATCGCGCCATTCTCGAACAAGTTCGCGACAGCGCGAGACTTCGTTTTGCAAAATGGCGGCATCGAAGGCAAGCACCGACCGGCTCTGTGGCTTAAAATATGGCCATAATCTGGCTACAACACTTGGATTGGCTCACATTGGCTGTCAACAACGCGTACTTCTATTTTGATCTACCAGATGACGCAACATGCTTCACGCTCGTTACGTACGCGGGTACTACGGCGTACTAAAAGCCGATTAGTGGTAAACGACGCCACGTAACACAAGGCGCTTGCGTGATGCGTACGTAGCACCAATCCGCAGTACTAAAACTTTCTACAATGTCACTCACCTATACGGTTACGTAACGTGCGTCTAAATCTAATTAACGCAATAAAGTTTCATGGGCCTCTAGCTTTTCTCCTGCGTCAAAATTGTTCTGCCATGGGCTGGCTCCCTTCCCGCATGAGGCTACCAACAGAAACGTACGTTGCTGGATGAACTCGTCTTTTACTACAGCGTCCCGGGTCACGCGCCGTCCCTGTCGGGGGAGCTCCATGTCCTGGGTTTGTGACATACCACACAGGCATATTAATGTTAGCATGCGCATTTTCTACGAGGCACGTCACGCTATACAAAACACGAGGTTCGCACAAATCGAACGCACAAAGCAATGGTATTATGACTGCGAGGAGCCATGTTAGCTTGGAAAGCATTGCGAGCCAAACATATCACTCCGAAAACAGTCTGTGTGTGGCGTGAAAAGCTTAATTTCTGGGTAGATCTCTAGCCGCACACTGATGGCGAGGTTTGCCACTGTGCGCCAGGATATATGCCCTTACAAGTTGACTCTTCGTGAAGGTGTTCGGGCTCGGCAAGCACTCGTATATGGCCTTTCGCCCGTGATCGTGCGCCTGTAGACGACGACATTGCCTTGCTGGTCGAATTTTCTGCCGCATATATTACAAATAGGACGTTTTACATCTGCGCATGTATATATATATACGATGAAGTGTTCGCGCAGGCACGAACTTGTTTTTAACCCTTTTTTGGCCCAAACGACACTACGAAGCCAAATGTTTGCCGTTTATTTCTGGATTGGCGAGTTCGACCTCACCATGTCCATCATCATTATCATCATCATGTGCATGTCTACGCCCACTGCAGGGCAAAGGCCTATTCCATGACCGCCAATCAGCCCAGTCTTGTGCTTGCCGTTGCCACGTTATCCCTGCGAACTTTTTATATTAATCGGCCCACCAAACTTTCTGACTACGCTTTATGCCATTGCCTCCTCTGGAGATCGATTCAGTTACCCTTAAGGACTAGTGGTTACCTTACCTACATGCTACGCGTGCCCTACTCATATCTATTTGTCGTTCTTAATTTCAACTATTTGAAGAAGTCTTGAACCCGCGTATTTATTGTGAATTCTGTATCCGTGACCTCTTCCAACATGTCTGCGGAGATTTTTTTCGAGGTTTGTTTAAACAACGGTGCTATAAACGACCAAAATTTGACCGAGGGAACTCTCCCGACCAGCTCGCGCGAAGGGGCGTAGCACAGGAGAGAGACACACGGGAGGAGATTACGTAACCGTCAGGATCGAGCCGCGGCCCGGCGGGAACTTTGCGCTGGGCTGCCTGCGTCGCTCAGTCAGCTCAGCTTGTTTACTTCACGCTTGTGGCTTGTTTCTGCTGCGATCTTATGCCTGGTGAAGCATCAGTTCTGCCTGTTCGTAGAATTTCTTACCATTGCACCATTCTCTTCTTCCGATTAGGAATTTTCGCCATCGCACATTCACTACTTTTTTCTGCAACGTTGAAGTGGACTCGCGATGCTGATTTACTGCGCGATATATGGCTGCCGCAGCACTTGAGGTCATCATTAGGTCCGTTTCCACAAGTTTCATCGAGATCAGTAGATGACTTAAAATTGTACCGCTGCACTTACAAGAAAATACTTCAAGTCTACGAGATGGAGCATGCTGTGGTAGTTGCAGATCTGCCAAATTTCGAGACAGCAGGAGCACTATTCCTCTTTCCCTATTTGCGCGCAGTGTGTGCATGAGGACCTATGGCGAAAAGACGCGTACGAAAATATCAGTCCGCATAATCGTAAAAGTAATGCCAGTTACACACGTGAAGTTACGTAGAATATTTTCGGGTCATGGTGCAGACTCATTTTTCAGACGAACAATCTTAGGCACTCTAGCTGCGGTAATAGAAAGCAAGAAAAAGACACTGGAAGCTTTATCTTGACGACAATGGTAGCTTCGACTCAATATCGCCCCGCCGCGGTGGTCTAGTGGCTAAGGTACTGGGCTGCTAACCCGCAAGTCGCGGGTTCAAATTCCGGCTGCATTTCCGATGGAGGCAAAAATGTCGTAGGCCCGTGTGCTCAGATTTGGGTGCACGTTAAAGAACCCCAGGTGGTCAAAATTTCCGGAGCCCTCCACTACGGCGTCTCTCATAATCATATGGTGGTTTTGGGACGTTAAACCCCACAAATCAATCAGCGTTGACTCAATACTACTGTCGAGCCGTTGAGGTGTGAATTTCCTGAGCCCGGCAACGTTCAGCGAGGTTCAAAATGACAAAGGCAGAATGCATACACCGAAATTGAATTCTTTACCGCGTGGTGTCGCATCAGACGATATTAGCAAAGTTGCTTCAAGAAACGGCTTGTTGGACTCGCATGAGAGTGGGGTGGTGGTGAAAACATTTAATAACCATTAAATGGTTACAGAGAGGTGATTGGGTTGGGGCCTTATTGGCCTCCTACCCTCACAGCACTAGGTGGAACCCCTATTCCGGGGCTCCATTGGCAAGCAACGCCGCCCGCGCCCGTTGAACCAGAGCCTCTTGGGCCTTCAGGTCTTGACAGCCGAGCAGGGCCGCCTCCCAGTCCTCTCTCGTGGGATTGGGGTTGGGGGGGATAGATGGATTAGACTGGCACGCCCAGACGATGTGAAAGGTGTCAGCCACCTCACCACATAACTGGCACGTGCCATCAAAGGATGAATTGAAATGTTTTAGCACCGCCGGACACAGTACAGTATTGGTAAACAGTTTTAAAAGGAGGCGCTCGTCAGCGCGATGCAGTCCCTTACAAGGGTCTGGATAGCGCCGGTGCTCCTCCTTGTAGTAATTGGTAATATCTTTGAATGAAAGGGCCGAATTGTCTGATTGCGAGTAGGCTTCCAAAGACAGGGAGATAGCCCGGGAAGAGAGTGCGCGGGCGGCCTGATCGGCCTGTTCGTTACCCCTGAGTCCTTGGTGACCGGGTGCCCAAACCAGATTTCGCGGAGTTGGATTAACGTATCGGCAGCTAGGTTCCAGTATGCGCTGAGCAAGCGGTGAAGCCCACCCTAGCTGATAGTTCCGACAGGCCCCTCGTGAGTCGGTGATGATATGTTTAGAAGAGGGATAGGTGAGAGCCAGAGCGATGGCAATCTCCTCCGCGTGTGTTGCGCTGTAGGCTTTGAAAGTGAGCCCGTTTAGGGTGTTTGCGTTGTGTATGACTGCGGCAGTATACCACCCCCCATGGTGCGGGCCGGCAACGTCCACGTAGCACACGTGTTCCTCTTGACCAAAGTGTCGTTGCAACGCTTCCGCGCGCGCCTGGCGGCGACCACTGTGGTTTTCTTTGGACATGTTGCGGGGAAGGGGTCGGACCCGGAGGGCGCGTCTCCAAGGTTCTGGCACTCTCACCCTTTCCTCAATATAGTAATCGTGTTTGATGTGTATTCGGTCCAAGAGGCGGCGACCGGAATGGGTCTGTGCAAGGCGCGTGTATTGGTTAACGAGGTGGGCTTCTCGAAGTTCCCGGTAGGTATTCACCACGCCTAGGGCCAGAAGTCTCTGGTTGGACGTGTTGATAGGGAGGTCGAGAGCCCGCTTGATAACTTTACGGTGGATGACCTCGAGTTGATCATCCTCGTGTTTGCGTAGGTGCAAGTAGGGAGTCGAGTAGAGTATTCTACTCGTTACGAAAGCATGGGCAAGCCGCATTGCGTACCTGCTTCGTAATCCGCCCCGCTTGTTGGAGACCCGGCGGACCATACGGCCCACCTGGTCTCCCACCGTGCGAAGTTTGGCTATTGTGGTGTCGGCCTTGCGTTGGTGATGTATGAAGAGGCCAAGGACGCGGATCTCCTTGGCCTCACGGATCGGTCCCGAGGGAAGACTGATATGGAGCTGAGTTGTGTCCTGAGGGGAGGCACGTACGTGCACAAATTCTGACTTAGCCGGGGCACACTGGAGTCCGCAGTAGGTTGCGTAGTCGTCGACTACAGTCGCTGCTGCTTGCAGGCATGACTCCATGTGACCCAGGTTACCTTGCGTGGCCCAGATCGTGATATCATCCGCGTAAAGAGCGTGATGTATCCCTGGTAAAGAAGCCAATTTGGGGGGAAGATGAAGCATGGCTATATTAAATAGGAGGGGAGAGAGGACCGCGCCTTGAGGAGTTCCCCTCGAGCCGATGACGTAAGGCCCATGTTCCTCATCTTGTATGCGTATGTAGGCTTGACGGTCTGTAAGAAACTGTCTAACATAATTGAATGTTTTATAACCACAGTTGGTCTGACTGAGGTGGTCAAGGATTACCTCATGCTTCACGTTGTCGAATGCCCCTTTAAGATCCAAGGCCAGGACTACCTTGTCATTGTGGGGGCATTCAACAGGATCTAATATGTCATGGTGGAGCTGTAGAAGTATATCCTGGGCTGACTTCTGAGGGCGGAATCCAAACATGGTGTCCGCAAAAGTGTGCTGTGTTTCTAAAAACTCGGAGAGTCTGTCGCGCACCATTGTTTCCATCAGCTTGCCGACACAAGACGTGAGGGAGATGGGGCGAAGGTTCTCCACGTCAATAGGTTTACCTGCCTTCGGGATGAAGGTCACGAGAGCTGATTTCCATTCAAGAGGGAGAGGAGTTTCTCCGTCCCAAATGCTATTGATGTATTTGAGGAGCGTGGCGTAGGCTGCGTCGGGAATATTGGCCAACAGTTTGACCGTAACCTGGTCACGCCCTGGTGCAGTGCCACGCTTCATCTTGCGTAAGGCCGCCTGGAGGTCGTGGAGCTGGAACGGGGTGTCCAACTGCGTGTTCTTTTTGCCTGCGTAGGAGTATGCGGCCGTCCGGGGGTCCTTGGTGGTGCACAGGTATCGGTCCCTGAGCGTGTTTGCCAGCTGTGTTGTCGTTCCTGTAAAGTTGTGCATGACCTTATGTAAGTGACGTTGAGTTTCCGTGCGTGTTTGTGTTGGATCGATGAGAGCGCGAAACAGGCGCCACGTGTTGCGACCAGACATCTGGCGTGCAGCCGTGTTGCACCTGTCCACCCAGTTAGTGTCGGCTAGCTGAGCAGCATATTCCGCAGCTTGCTCCGTGAGTTCTAGGATGCGTTGTTTGAGGCGTCTGTTGTGTTTCTGTTTTTTCCATCGTTTGGTGAGGCTGCGGCGGGCCTGCCAAAGATGGAGGAGGTGGTTGTCCACGTCCGTTTGAGTTTCCGTGAGCTGTATCAGCTGTTCGTGTTGTTTCAGTGTAGACGTCAGTGATTTAGACCAGGTGTCGTATCCCGACTGGAGAGGGTCTACAATAGGTAGAGTGGTGCGGAAAGTTGTCTAGTCTGGGATATGAGCTTGTGTAAGTGGGCGTTTTAAGGGACGCATGTACACGGTTGTGTTTAATACACAATGATCACTGCCGAGAGTGTCCTGTGTGTTCAGCCAGTCGGCATGGCGTATGTTGCGTGTAATTGTGAGGTCCGGGCAAGTATCTCGTTGAACAGAGTTGCCTACACGTGTTGGGCTGGCGGGATCAGTGTGGAGGGTGAGTCCAAGTGTAGAAAGAAGTTCCGCAAGCTTCCTTCCACGCGTGTCCTCTCGTGGGTAACCCCATAACCTGCTTGGGGCATTGAAGTCGCCGACGATCAGGAGGGGGTCCCGTCCTGCCACCTGCATAGCTTGTGTGAAAGTTGAGCTGAACGTGACGTTCTTAAGCTTTGGGGGACAGTAAATGTTTAAAATATGAACAGGTGGGTCAGATCACCTTATAGGCAGCACCGACACCATCGTGTATGGGAAAGGCGGTGTTGTGGGGAGTGTGACTTCCTGGGCGGTATATTGCTTGTGAACAAGTATACATGTCTCCGGGTTGTGTTGAAATGTAGTGTAATTTGTGAGTTTGACGTCCGTGCCGGGTTCCTGAAGGGCAACCACGGCAACGGCGAACTCAAAGGTCTCAAGATAGAGGCGGAAATGAGCCCGCTTCTTGTGGTTCTTGAGACCTCTGCAGTTCCACTGTGTTAGTAACAACGGCTGAGTTGCTGTGGCTCGCGACCTAGGGTTGGAGGCCATGTTCGGAGATAGAGGGTGGGGTTGTGTTGTTAAGATTACTCCGTTCACTAGCACCCTGTGCTGACGTACTGGAGTCTTCAGAAAAGTCCGACTCATCTGGAGTCACTCTGTTAAATTTTGAGGGGCGATTAACGTCCGTAATTGGCCCTACGCGCTTGAGGACGCGTGGATTGTCTTGTATCCACTTTTGGATAATGTGAGTTACTGTTTGTGTCACCTGTGCGATGACAGTCTCCATATGACGCGCGATGGTGTCGTGGATAATTTTGGGGAGGTCGGCCAATTGTGTTTCTATTGCATTCACCTGGGACTCCAGGGCCGCGACGCGACTCTCTACAGTAGTAGGAATCTCCCTGTCTGTTATATTTTCCTCTTCGTCGTTCAACGAGGGCTTGGTAGTGAGATTGGTTCTGAGCGAGTCAAGTTCGCTGGCTAGTTTTTCATTCTGAGATCGCAAAAGGGCGAGCTCATGTCTGAGTTTTTGTGTCTCGGTAGTGCTTGTGGCAGAAGAAGGTGGAGAGTAGAGAGAGGAGGGAGAGGAGGCGACCTCCACCCAACTGCCTACCTTGGGTTGGTTGCGTGCAGCGTTGCCAGATGGAGCGCCGAAAGCTGGAGATTCCGCCGCGCCAGGTGGCAGCGTTGCCGTTGCTGCTTTGCCAGGAATTGGCGCTTTGCCAGTTGACCGGCGCTTTGGTTTTGTTGGGGTCCCCGATGTCCTGGACCCTGGTTGCTGAAGCCTGATGAATTTTTCAGTGCATTCGCGGGAGCTGGTGAGGTGCGAACCCCCGCAAACTATGCACGTTGGGTTGCATTCGTGGGGGGCCATCCCCTCAGGACCAGCGCCCACGTTTTGGCCACAAAGGCTGCATCTTTCGGTGACCGGGTTGGGACAGATATCCGCCCGGTGCCCCAGTGCACCACAGCGGTAGCACGCTGGCACTGTCTTCTTGTACTCCCTGACGGGAGTCAGTTCTGCGTTATAGTGGACGAAACGCGGAACGTTCCTTCCCGCGAAAGTCAACACAGCTACGTTGGAGTTCCCCAGCTTGCGCGCATAGACTAGTTCACCGCCACGCCACTGCACACTATGTTTCAGAGACGCACTGGTTTCGAGGTTGTGCACAGAAATCACGCCGCGACACACATCACCGGTGAGCTTGAGGTGACCGCGAAGCGGCAGTGGTCCTTTGCTGGTGTTGATTTGAAAGTCCGACAGCAGTTTCTGAACCACCTCGTTATTCTGCGTGCCACAGATGATGATGTTTTGCTCCCAATTGGGAGAAATGGTGATGTCATTCATGTGCTGCCTTCCGATGAGTTGGGAAATGGCAGCGCCGAGCTCACCTTGTTGAAACGCTGCCTTGAGGGCTACTGTGATGCGTGGCTTGAGCACGATCACGTAGTCGCCAGGATTCATCCTGACCGTTGGTTTCGGCGTCCACTTGGAGACTGGTGAAGTCTTTTGTGGAGCTTTAGGAGATGGAGCGCGAGCGTCTCCAGTGGCTGAATTGTTGAGAGGAGTTTTCAGTGCAGACGCTCCTTCTGCGTTTCTTCGGCGGCGACGCCGACCCTCGACGAGTTGAAAAATGTCAGCTTGCTCCGCCGAAATGGTGGATGGGCCGTCGTCTGATGGATTTGTCGGGATATACGACCACGACAGAGTCGTAGGGTCGTAGCCACGTTGTTCAGGCAGCGCCATGTTGAGGAGTTGACCGAACGGCGTCTCCGCATCCAGCAGCGGCGGAGCCGCCGCCGTGAGGCTTAGCTCGTTCGCTACGTTGTGATGCAAAGTTGCTCGAAGTGGCCGAAAATTGGGCGTACCTGGATAAGATCGGTGTCTCCAGAATCTTGCTGACTTGGCAGATGCAGTCGCACAAGTTTTAGAGCAGCCACATTGAAAAGAGCACGGTTCCAGCCGAAAATCGACGGAGCCGATGAGCGTCGCGTCCGATCACTTCGCGAAGCGCCCCGTTATCCCGCATGAGAGCACTGTTCTTGGCTCTACAAGTGACGTGTTGCAAGACTCGTATGAGAGTGTCCTGCCTGGGCTTATAGCATTAGACACAAGGAAACAACTGAAGTGTTTTTTTATATCAGCTTTTCCTTTTTACTGCTTTGTTGCTGCCTAGATGCCAATTTTCTGCATCATTGTAAGCCAGAGCTAAAATATTTGCACTGTCGAACAGTATGAGTGCTTGTCACATATTTCCTTTGATGTGATGTTGATTTGAAAAAAAACAATGAAGACTGTACGTATTTTTTTCGTGGAGAAACGGCATAAAAAGGAAGCTTGTAAGGAAAAACATCAGGAGTCGATCACACAGAAATGCTTTGTGCGAAGTGTCCACCATGTACTTCCTAGGGACAGCTGTTCGGCATTTTTGAAACTCGTACTTGCACACTCTCTTAAAAAAATAGCTAGTACCAATCTGTGCTAAAATCATGCTTGTATTTTATTTAAAACTGCGCCTCTGTGTCTATACGAATGTGTTAAAGAACTTGCCTGTTCGAAGCCACAGTTATTTGTCTTCATGCATCTGTTCTTTATAGTTGAAATCTAAGCATCATGATAAAACTTAGGATCGCAAGATTGTTTAGGATATAAATAAATTACAAATTTGCGCAACTGTGTACATTTGGTACACTATCCCTTTTTTCTGCACAGTTTTTTTTCACAGCTGCTTTTAAGCCTAGCACAAGAGTCCACTACACCACCACAGTGTACTTACAGCCCCAGTCCTGAGGCACATTGGTGGAGAAACTGAACTTTTATGGCTCCAGGCGCAGTCAGATTCGTCCTTGCTGTCATCTTTTTAACTGTATTTTGTGCAATATACCTTTGTACTTCAATAATAAAAAACCTTTTTGCAAAGCATTAAGAAATTGATTCATATAAGCAAGTCTACTTGTTCATTTACGTGAAACTAAATTGGAAGTGTGTCAATTCTGTGATTTATTACCACCTAAATTGAAGCTTTCATGTGGATCTCTGTGAGGGTTGGGTAGATGAAAAAGTACATACTGAACTTTTTGGTCACCAGCATGACGGCTGACACAGGAAGCGAGTAAGACTGCAGTAGCTTCACGATCCTTAATTTTTTAACTTTCTGTGGTAGTCGTAAGGCTACTAACCCAATATATTATAACAGTTTAATTGTAAACATTTTGACATGAAAAAGTTAGACAGAAAGAGAGACACACCGCATTAAAGGCCCACTCCGGCGATTTTTTTGAGGTCAATAGATCTCAACGAAATTCTCTGGGGACGTTCCTTTGCAGAATTCCGTCATTTATGCAAAAAAAAAAGAGTTTTGAGATGCACTGATTGTCTGCAAATGAATTTTGAAGATTGCCTCAAAAATCTCACCTTGTTTGTCAGAATTATCGGCAACACTGTCTGTGTGACGTCATGTTTTGCCTGTCAACGGAAGTGACGAAGCCGATGGCATCGCTACTTTGGCCGCTACAGCGTTTATTGTGCGGCCACAAAGCTACGGCGGTGGTGTTTGGCACGGGTATAGCACAGGAGAGCTTTATTCCCAACTCTGCGCTCTTTGGACGGCGCTTCGTTAGTCTGGCTTTCACAGTTTTCATAATCCGCACCAGCGGCACTCCGGTTCTTACCAAATAGTGCGTCATAAGCAGACAGGGCACCCGGATTATTTTCGATTTGCACATTGCACTTTTTTGCTTATTAAAACTTATCTTCAAATTTCCTGATCATTTCAGCTATTGGGCTCATGACAAGAGTGTCTCAGCAACATGGAACCATCAATACCTTGACATGGTTGAAAAATCGCCGGAGTTGGCCTTTAAATCTGCAAAACAAGCCATTATAACATGCTGGAAGGGCGTTTTTTTAGCTTGTTGTTTTTCTGTGTACTTGTAAACTGTGGCACGTAAAAGACGTAGACAGGGACAGCGAGAGGCGTTTCTATTTTCCTGCCTGCATCTTTCACGTGACAAGGTTAAATGTTACATCGTATTAACGAGTTCTTGTCTTCATCTTGTAATAACCGAAGTTAGTGAACACGACTGCATTCAGCTTTATGAATACTACCAGAAGAAAGTGTTGAGCTTGTGTAAAATGCTCGGGCAGTTATACAGCTTTCATCACTGATAATAACTTGAATTGGGTCCTCAGGTTCATATTGTGAAGACAAGATTATGTGTTTCATTACATCTTCGGTTGTATTCCAGCTGCTGGACTAAAGATTGCTCAGTTTAGACAGTGTTAAAAACGTCCCCAGAAAGACAGAACTAGAAAGGGCGCGCACCTATGTTCTTCTTGTCCCATCTTTTCAGCGCTGTTGTTGTTGATATAATGTTGTAGACTTTTCAGTGTTTTAAAAGTGGGTGCACTATTCGCAAACTATTCGAATAGTATGCTACCACTTGTGCTTGATTCGATGTCATTACTAATTGATTCTGTTTCAAAATTCACTAGTCTGACGCACCTTCTTGACGGGGATTTTCTACCGCACACTGCATAACGTGATTATTGTGTGCATCCCATCAGATCAGAGTAACTGAGACGCTTTTTCACCATTAGTCACCTATGCCTACAATACTCCCACGCAAGCTTCCACTGGCTTTTCGATGTGTTTTTCCTGTTTTACGGATGAAAACCCTCTTGTACAATGGACAAACCACTTCCATACCGACCCGACGCTTGGGAATGCCCGCCGTCAACTAAAGAAGTGAGATACACTAGCTCGTAAACATACAACCACCACACTCATAGTCGCGTAAAGCTGTGACAACAATGACGCGTCTTCCTCAGACTTCCTGACTAGTTCTCTCGTTTGGTTGTGCATTTCGTTTCACAGCAACAAACAAGTCTTTGGAGCACTATGATCGGGCCTATATCGCATTAAAGGACTCGCGTCTTCTGTCTGACATGGCGGTCGTGCATGGTTCATGGCGACAGACTTAAAGCGTATCATGACCCCTTGATAGTGCCTATGCGTTAATATGCCAGAATAGCTGATCCCTCAAGGGGGAAATCCTAGTGAAGAAGAAGAAACTCTCGGTTGTGTGTTTCTTTGCCCGAGATCTGCGTTTATATCGGACCGGTGCATTGTCCCCACTCCTCTCTCAATTAATTGTCATACAAAAATTGATAGAAATTAAGGAGAAAAAGCCGGCTCTATTGCAACTGAAATGGTAACGACAAAATAGGCAAGGGGACACTTTACAAAAATTGAGAGGTTGGGCTTTGCCGATTCCCGCGAGAGCGGGTTGTCATAGCACACATAGTTTAAAGCGACATTCAGTGAACAGGAGAGAGGCACATGCGCGTAGGAATGCAAGAAACAACGGAGCATGCTTAATCAAATGTGAAATTGTTAATCCGGGTGCGTGTGAAGGCAGTAGCCTACATCGAACTTAAGGTTTTGGAGATAATCTTGGAAATGTAAACAGGTCGGTGATAGGAATGTGTGAGAGTTGATTGGGGCATTTGTGGTGGAATATCAGGCAGATAGAAATAGGGAAGAACAGGGGTAAGGAAAGGGTATTTCTCGCTAAAACTCTGAAGGATAGGCTGCAAGGTATTTTTCTAGGGTGATATCTTTAATTCATAAGAACAAGATTATACCATAACAACAATAATATATATTGATTATTTAGAAGAAGAAGACAAAGAAGAAGAAGAAGAAGAAGAAGAAGAAGAAGAAGAAGAAGAAGAAGAAGAAGAAGAAGAAGAAGAAGAAGAAGAAGAAGAAGAAGAAGAAAAATTTGAGATGAATCGGTAATCTTTTCTTGGCCGATAGCTCTGACTGGGTACGAGCCATGGCTGTGCATTTATCATAATCATCATCATCATCTGAAATTGGTGAAGTACAGGGTGCTGTCGCGTCACAGAGGGAAAGCTATTCCATCCATACGTCCACTGACATCGAAAAAAACTCGTACGTCTCCCTGTTCGCTGTCCTGAGGTTGCTCAAAGGCGAAAACCACCTTCTTTTTCATTTTCTAATTGATTGCAGATATCGTCCCGCCCTCCAAAGACTGGCGCATTGTCTCATGCGTCTGCCCAAGGTTGTTGACATCTGAATATAGACTGTTGCACTCTTATTCAAACATATATTTTCTTTTCGCGTGATATAGGGACAAATATCAACCTCCGCGCTGTAGCGTTAATCGTCCACATCCTTCGCTTATCTAACACGAGTGAAAAGTGGAAGTTACCCAACGCAAAGAAAACAATTGTATTACCGCCCTACTGCCGCACGCAGCCCCAAAATTTCAAAAGTACCCTAGAGGCAAGGTAATTTCCCTTTTTGACAGCTTCGCCGTGGTTGTCTAGTGGTTACTCGGCTGCTGACCGACAGGTTGCGGGATCGAATGTTGGTTGCGGCGGCTGCATTTTCAATGGAGGTGATACTTCTTAGGCCCATGTGCTCAGATTTAGGTGCACGTTAAAGAGCCCCAGGTGGTCGAAATTTCCGGAACCCTTCACAACGGCGTCTCTTATAATCATATGCTGGTTTGGGGACGTTAAACCCCACATATCAATAAATCCAATCTCACGGTTGGCAACCATGCTCCGCGATGAGTTCTCACGTTTAAATAATTTGCCCCACCTCAGCTAGTCATGCACTATAGTGCTAAGAATGTTCTAGGAAATGTAGATCTGTTCAGAAAACGTTCACACCGTGTTGATGTCTGTGGCATTAAGTTATCGACCAGTTTTCGTTCGAACTTTCCCGCCCGAAATGAAATCACCTTTGCACGTGTGCGAAACCATAACGATGACGATTAAGAAGGAACATCAGCGCGTGCTTGGAAAGCCTCCAATGCTGAATGCGATTCCTGGGAGAAGTTACTTTCTGTCGAGCGAGAGGCGACCCGAGCATCTCTCAAGGTGTCATGGAGCGAGCACCTGGATACGCGAGCCCAACGCCTCGGCTTTCACAGCGACATGCCCTTCGGCAGTGTGGCTTCAGGCGAGATTCCATTCTTATTCGTCTTACTGAACGTTCCAGACAACTGAAGCTGCAGAAGCTCAACTGTATTACCTGCAAACGACGCCGGCTGCAAGGGACTCGACAGCACGGTGCGCATCGAAGAGGGCTGCAGCTGATGCTCGCCTCACCACGATCTCGAGGACCACGACCTTCGAGCGGCTGCGCCAACATTTTCAGCATTGTACACCTGCACGAGCACAGCGGCGGCGGCGACTGGGCTGGTGAGAGCGAGTGCAGCCAGAAGAAAATCACGGCTTTCAAGCCACGCGACTTCCCAGTAAACTCTGTCGGCGTCCTCAGCGCGCGCGGTGGGTCAGGCCGGCCATTCTACCAGGGCTGTCTCCAACGTCCACGGCCTGCGTTGAGATGTCGAGATGCCGGCATGGCTGCAATGCCTAGAGGTCTGCAGGACTATGATGCCGTGGCGATGCCTCTACGTCAGCTCGCTCAAGTAGCGGCGTTTGTGTAGGCGCAATGACTCGGTGGGATTTGTAGGGTGTGGGTGCCGCCGGCCAGCACCACCTGCGCCTCTAGCTTCGGACGTTTAAAGTAGGAATATGTATTTTCACTGCAATATTTTTCTTTTACATACTTCTCAATTTGTCTAAATGTGATAAATACAAGCTTTGATTGTGTCGAATGATTGTGTAATTTATTGAAAACCATTTGGTGGGTCAAACTGAAGTTGCTGCAAATATATGATCCAAGCAATAGGCCACACACCACGTACGTTATTATTTCCTGAAAACCCACAAGCACCTTTTAAGTGAAACATTCACAATATGATTCTTACGAGTTTCACAACCGAAAACGATGGGATGAGCGATGTACGCTGCCCTGGATGGTTCCGGCAATGTCACTCACTTATAGGGTTACGTAACGTGCGTCTAAATCTAATTAACGCAATAAATTTTCATGGGCTTCTAGCTTTTCTCCTGCGTCGAAATTGTTCTGCCGTGGGCTGGCTCCCTTCCTGCATGAGGCTCCTGCATGGGTCTTTTACTACAGCCTACCGAGTCCCGCACCGACCTTATCGGGGGAGCTCCATGTCCTGGGTTTGTGACATACCACACAGGCATATTGATGTTAGCATGCGCATTTTCTACGAGGCACGTCACGCTATTGAAAACACGAGGTTCGCAAAAATCGAACGCACAAAGCAATGCTATGGTGACTGCGAGGAGCCACGTTAGCTTGGAAAGCATTGCGAGCCAAGCATGTCACTCCGAAAACAGTCTGTGTGTGGCGTGAAAAGCTTAATTTCTGGGTAGATCTCTAGCCGCACACTGATGACGAGGTTTGCCACTGTGCGCCAGGATATATGCCTTTACGTGTTGACTCTTCGTGAAGGTGTTCGGGCTCGGCAAGCACTCGTACGGCCTTTTGCCCGTGATCGTGTGCCTGTAGACGACGACATTGCCTTGCTGCTGGAATTTTGTGCCGCATATATTACAGATGGGACGTTTTACGTCTGCGCATGTATATATATACGATGAAGTGTTCGCGCAGGCACGAACTTGTTTTTAACCCTTTTTTGGCCCAAACGACACTACGAAGTCAAATGTTTGCCGTTTGTTTCTGGATTGGCGAGCTCGACCTCACCATGGCCATCATCATCATCATCATCATCATGTGCATGTCTACGCCCACTGCAGGGCAAAGGCCTATTCCATGACCGCAAATCAAGCCGGTCTTGTGCTTGTCGTTGCCACGTTATCCCTGCGAACTTTTTATATTATTCGGCCCACCAAACTTTCTGACTACCCTTTATGCCATTGCCTCCTCTGGAGATCGATTCAGTTACCTTTAGGGACTAGTGGTTACCTTACCTACATGCTACGCGTGCCCTACTCATATCTATTTGTCGTTCTTAATTTCAACTATTTGAAGAGGTTTGAACCCGCGTATTTATTGAGAATACTGTATCCGTGACCTCTTCCAACATGTCTACGGAGATTTTTTTTTCGAGGTTTGTTTAAGCAACGGTGCTATAAACGACCAAAATTTGAACGAGGGAACTCTCCCGACAAGCTCGCGCGCAGGGGCGTAGCACAGGAGAGAGACACACGGGAGGAGATTACGTAACCGTCAGGATCAAGCCGCGGCCCGGCGGGAACTTTGCGCTGGGCCGCCTGCGTCGCTCAGTCAGCTCAGCTTGTTTACTTCACGCTTGTTGCTTGTTTCTGCTGCGATCTTATGCCTGGTGAAGCATCAGTTCTGCCTGTTCGTAGAATTTCTTACCATTGCACCATTCTGTTCTTCCGATTAGGAATTTTCGCCATCGCACATTCACTACTTGTTTTCTGCAACGTTGAAGTGGACTCGCGATGCTGATTTACTGCGCGATATATGGCTGCCGCAGCACTTGAGGTCATCATGAGGTCCGTTTCCACAAGGTTCATCGAGATCAGAAGATGACTGAAAATTGAACCGCTGCACTTACAAGAAAATACTTCAAGTCTACGAGATGGAGCATGCATTGGTGGTTGCGGTTCTGCCAAATTTCGAGACAGCAGGAGCACTAATCCTTTTTCCCATTTGCGCGCAGTGTGTGCATGAGGACCTATGGCGAAAAGACGTGTACAAAAATATCAGTCCGCATAATCGTAAAAGTAATACCAGTTACACACGTGAAGTTACGTAGAATATTTTCGGGTCATGGTGCAGACTCATTTTTCAGACGAACAATCTTAGGCACTCTAGCTGCGATAATGGAAAGCAAGAAAAAGACACTGGAAGCTTTATCTTGACGACAAAGGTAGCGTTGACTCAATATCGCCCCGCCGCGGTGGTCTAGTGGCTAAGGTACTCGGCTGCTGACCCGCAGGCCGCGGGTTCAAATCCCGGCTGCGGCGGCTGCATTTCCGATGGAGGCAAAAATGTCGTAGGCCCGTGTGCTCAGATTTGGGTGCACGTTAAAGAACCCCAAGTGGTCCAAACTTCCGAAGCCCTCCACTACAGCGTCTCTCATAATCATATGGTGGTTTTGGGACCTTAAACCCCACAAATCAATCAGCGTTGACTCAATACTACTGTCGAGCCGTTGAGGTGTGAATTTCCCGAGCCCGGGAACGTTCAGCGAGGTTCAAAATGACAAGGACAGAATGCATACGCCGAAATCTACTTCATTACCGCGTGTTGGTGTCACATTAGACGATATTAGCAAAGTTGCCTCTGGAAACGGCTTGTTCGACTCGCATGAGAGTACTGTGCTTGGCTCTACAAGTGACGTGTTGCAAGACTCGTATGAGAGTGTCCTGCTTGGGCCTATTGCATCAGACACAAGGAAACAACTGGAGTGTTTTTTTAGATCATCTTTTCCTCTTAACTGCTTTGTTGCTGCCTAGATGCCAATTTTCTGCATCATTGTAAGCCAGAGCTAAAATATTTGCACTGTCGAACAGTATGAGTGCTTGTCACATATTTCCTTTGATGAGATTTTGATTTGAAAAAGAACAATGAAGGCTGTACGTATTTTTTTCGTGGAGAAACGGCATAAAAAGGAAGATTGTAAGGAAAAACATCAGGAGTCGATCACACAGAAATGCTTTGTGCGAAGTGTCCACCATGCACTTCCATGGGAGAGCTGTTCGGCATTTTTCAAACTTGTACTTGCACACTCTCTTAAAAACATAGCTAGTACCATTCTGTGCTAAAATCATGCTTGTATTTATTTTAAAACTACGCCTCTGTGTCTATACGAATGTGTTAAAGAACTTGCCTGTTCGAAGCCACAGTTATTTGTCTTCATGCATCTGTTCTTTATAGTTGAAATCTAAGCATCATGATAAAACTTAAGATCGCAAGATTGTTTAAGATATAAATAAATTACAAATTTGCGCAATTGTGTACATTTGGTACACTTTCCCATTTTTCTGCAGTTTTTCTTCACAGCGGCTTTCAAGCCTAGCACAACATCCCACTACACCACCTGATTGCAAGTACAGCCCCAGTCCTGAGGCACATTGGTGGAGAAACTGAATTTTTATGGCTCCAGCCGCAGTCAGATTCGTCCTTGCTGTCACCCTTTCAACTGTATTTTGTGCAATATACCTTTCAACTTCATTAATAAAAAACCTTTTTGCAAAGCATTAAGAAATTGATTCATATAAGCAAGTCTACTTGTTCATTTACGTGAAACTAAATTGGAAGTGTGTCGATTCTGTGATTTATTACCACCTCAATTGAAGCTTTCATGTAGATCTCTGTGAGCGTTGGGTAGATGGAAAAGTACATACTGAACTTTTTGGTCACCGGCATGACGGCTGACACAGGAAGTGAGTAAGACTGCAGTAGCTTCACGATCCTTAATTTTGTAACTTTCTGTGGTAGTCGTAAGGCTACTAACCCAATATAATATAACGGTTTAATTGTAAACATTTTGACATGAAAAAGTTAGACAGGAAGAGAGACACACCGCATTAAAGGCAACTCCGGCGATTTTTTTTAGGGCAATGGATGTCAACGAAATTCTCTGGGAACGTTCCTTTGCAGCATTCCGTCATTTGTGCCAAAAAAGAGTTTTGAGAGATGCACTGATTGTCTGCAAATGAATTTTGAAGATTGCCTCAAAAATCTCACCTTGTTTGCCAGAATTATCGGCAACACTGTCTGTGTGACGTCATGTTTTGCCTGTCAACGGAAGTGACGAAGCCGATGGCATCGCTACTTTGGCCGCTACAGCGTTTATTGTGCGGCCACAAAGCTACGGCGGTGGTGTTTGGCACGGGTATAGCACAGGAGAGCTTTCTTCCCAACTCTGCGCTCTTTGGACGGCGCTTCGTTAGTCTGGCTTTCACAGTTTTCATAATCCGCACCAGCGGCACTCCGGTTCTTACCAAATAGTGCGTCATAAGCAGACAGGGCGCCCGGATTATTTTCGTTTTGCACATTGGCTTTTTTTGCTTATTAAAAATTATTTTCAAATTTCCTGAACATTTTAGCTATTGGGCTCATGACATGAGTGTCTCAGCAACATGGAACCATCAATACCTTGACATGGTTGAAAAATCGCCGAAGTTGGCCTTGAAATCTGCAAAACAAGCCATTATAACATGCTGGAAGGGCGTTTTTTTAGCTTGTTGTTTTTCTGTGTACTTGTAAACTGTGGCACGTAAAAGACGTAGACAGGGACAGCGAGAGGCGTTTCTATTTTCCTGCCTGCATCTTTCACGTGACAAGGTTAAATGTTACATCGTATTAACGAGTTCTTGTCTTCATCTTGTAATAACCGAAGTTGGCGAACATGACTGCATTCAGCTTTATGAATACTACCAGAAGAAAGTGTTGAGCTTCTGTAAATTGCTCAGGCAGTTACACAGCTTTCAGCACTTATATTAACTTGAATTTGGTCCTCAGGTTCGTGTTGTGAAGACACAATTATGTGTTTCATTACATCTTCGGTTGTATTCGGGCTGCTGGAATAAAGATTGCTCAGTTTAGACAGTGTTAAAAACGTCCCCAGAAAGACAGAACTAGAAAGGGCGCGCACCTATGTTCTTCTTGTCACATCTTTTCAGCGCTGTTGTTGTTGATATAATGTTGTAGACTTTTCAGTGTTTTAAAAGTGGTTGCTTCACTATTCGCAAACTATTCGAATAGTATGCTACCACTTGTGCTTGATTCGATGTCATTACTAATTGATTCTGTTTCAAAATTCACTAGTCCGACGCACCTTCTTGACGGGGATTTTTTACCGCACACTGCATAACGTGATTAATGTGTGCATCCCATCAGATCAGAGTGACTGAGACGCTTTTTCCCCATTAGTCACCTATGCCTACAATACTCCAACGCAAGCTTCCACTGGCTTTTCGATGTGTTTTTCCTGTTGTACGGATGAAAACCCTCTTGTACCATGGACAAACCGCTTCCAATTGACCCGACGTTTGGAAATGCCCACTGTCGTCTGAAGAAGCGAGATACACTAGCTTGCAAACATACAACCACCACACTCATAGTCGCGAAAAGCTGTGACATGACAATCACGCGTCTTCACCAGACTTCCTGACTATATTCTCTCGTTTGGTTGTGGATTTCGTTTCACAGCAACAAACAAGTTCTTGGAGCGCTATGATCGCGCCTATATCGCATCAAAGGACTCGCGTCTTCTGTCTGACATGGCGGTCGTGCATGGTTCATGGCGACAGACTTGAAGCGTATCATGACCCCTTCCTTGATAGTGCCTATGCGTTAATATGCCAGAATAGCTGATCCCTTAAGGGGGAAACCGTAGTGAAGAAGAAGAAGAATCTCTCGGTTGCGTGTTTCTTTGCGCGAGATCTGCGTTTATATCGGACCGGTGCATTGTCCCCACTCCTCTCTCAATAAATTGTCATACAAAACTTGGATAGAAATTAATCTTGTCTTGGCTGATCCCTCTGACTGGGTGCGAGCCATGGCTGTGCATTTATCATCATCATCATCATCTGAAATTGGTGAAGTACAGGGCGCTGTCCCGTCACAGAGGGAAAGCTATTCCATCCATATGCCACTGACATCGAAAAAAACTCGTACGTCTCCCTGTTCGCTGTCCTGAGGTTGCTCAAAGGCGAAAACCGCCTTCTTTTTCATTTTCTAATTGATTGCAGATATCGTCCCGCCCTCCAAAGACTGGCGCATCGTCTCATGCGTCAGCCCAAGGTTTTTTGACATCTGAATTGAGACTGCTGCACTCTTATTTAAACAAATATTTACTTTTCGTAGGACATAGGTACAAATATCAACCTCCGCGCTTTAGCGATAATTGTCCACATCCTTCGCTTATCTAACACGAGTGAAAAGTGGAAGTTACCCACCGCAAAAAAAAAAAACAATTGTATTACCGCCCTACTGCCGCACGCAACCCTAAAATTTCAAAAGTACCCTAGAAGCATGGTAATTTCTCTTTTTGACAGCTTCGCCGTGGTTGTCTAGTGGGTACTCGGCTGCTGACACACAGGTTGCGGGATCGAATGTTGGTTGCGTTGGCTACATTTTCAATGGTGGTGATACTTTTTAGGCCCATGTGCTCAGATTTAAGTGCACGTTAAAGAACCCCAGGTGGTCGACATTTCCGGAACCCTTCACAACGGCGTCTCTCATAATCATATGCTGGTTTGGGGACGTTAAACCCCAGATATCAATAAATAAAATCTCACGGTTAGCAACCACGCTCCGCGATGAGATCTCACGTTTGAATAATTTGCACCACCTCAGCTAGTCAACACTATAGTGCTAAGAATGTTCTAGGAAATATAGATCTGTTCAGAAAACGTTCACGCCGTATTGATGTCTGTGGCAATAAGTTATCGACCAGTTTTCGTTCGAACTTTCCCGCCTGAAATGAAATAACCTTTGCACGTGTGCGAAACCATAACGACGACGATTAAGAAGGAACATCAGCGCGCGCTTTGAAAACCTCCATTGCTGAATGCGATTCCTGCAAGAAGTTACTTTCTGTCGAGCGAGAGGCGACCTGAGTATCTCTAAAGGTGTCATGGGGCGAGCTCATGGATACGCGAGCCGAACGCCTCAGCCTTCACAGCGACATGCCCTTCGGCAGTGCGGCTTCAGGCGAGATTCCATTCTTATTCGTCTTACTGAACGTTCCAGACAACTGAAGCCGCAGAAGCCCAACTGTATTACCTGCAAACGACGCCAGCTGCAAGGGACTCGACAGCACGGTGCGCATTGTAGAGGGGTGCAGCTGACGCTCGCCTCACCACGATCTCGAGGACCATGACCTTCGAACGGCTGTGCCAACATCTTCAGCAAAGTACACCTGCACGAGCACAGCGGCGGCGGCGACTGGGCTGGTGAGAACGAGTGCAGCCAGAAGAAAACCACGGCTTTCAAGCCACGCGCCTTTCCAGTGAACTCTGTCGGCGTCCTCAGCGCGCGCGGTGGGTCAGGCCGGCCATTCTACCAGGGCTGTCTCCAACGCTCACGGCCTGCGTTGAGATGTCGAGATGCCGGCATGGCTGCAATGCCTAGAGGTATGCAGGACTATGATGCCGTGGCGATGCCTCTACGTCAGCTCGCTCAAGTACCGGCGTTTGTGTAGGTGCAATGACTCGGTGGGATTTGTGTGGTGTTGGTGCCGCCGGCCAGCAGCACCTACGCCTCTAGCTTCGGACGTTTAAAGTAGGAAAATGTATTTTTAATGCACTTTTCTTCTTTTACGTATTTCTCAATTTGTCTAAACGTATGTGATAAATAAAAGCCTTGATTGTGTGGAATGATTGTGTAATTTATTGAAAACTATTTGGTGGGTTAAACTGAAATTGCTGCAAATATATGGTTCAAGCAATAGGCCACACACCATGTACGTTAGTTCTTTCCTGAAAACCCACGAGCAACTTTTAACTTAAACATTCACAATATGATTCTTACGAGTTTCACAACCGAAAACGACGGCATGAGCGATGTACGCTGCCCTGGATGGTTCGGGCAATGTCACTCACTTATAGGGTTACGTAACGTGCGTCTAAATCTAATTAACGCAATAAATTTTCATGGGCCTCTAGCTTTTCTCCTGCGTCGAAATTGTTCTGCCGTGGGCTGGCTCCCTTCCTGCATGAGGCTCCTGCATGGGTCTTTTACTACAGCCAACCGAGTCCCGCGCCGACCTTATCGGGGGTGCTCCATGTGCCGGGTTCGTGACATACTACACAGGAACATTTATGTTACCATGAGCATTCTCTTCGAAGCACTACACGCTAAACAAAACACGAGGTTCGCACAAATCCAACGCACAAAGAAATGCCACGGTGACTGCGAGGAGCCACTTTATCTTGGAAGGCATTGAACTCAAAACATATCGTTCCGAGAATGAGTCAGCTTGTCGCGTGGAAGCTTGATTTCTGGGTAGACCTTTCTCCGCACACTGATGGCGAGAATCGCCAATGTGTACCATGATGTGTGCCTTTAAATGGTGACTCTTTGTGAAGGTATTTGCTCTCGGCAAGCATTCGTACAGGCTTTCGCCTGTAATCGTGCGCCTGTAGACGACATCGCCTTTTTGCGCGAATTTTCTGTCGCATATATTACAAATGGGGCGTTTTACATCTGCGCGTGCATATGATCAATTTTCGCGCAGGCACGAACTTGTTTTCAAGACTTTTTTTTTACCCAAACGAAACTACGAAGTAAATGTTTGCCGTCTTTTTTTCAGGACGTATGAGTTCAACCTCGTCACGGCTATTATCATCATCGTCATCATGTGCCTGTCTACGCTCACTGCAGGGCAAATTCTTCTCCTATTGTACGCCAATCAACCCGGTCTTGTTCTTTCCGTTGCCACGTTATACCTATGAACTTCTTAATTGCATCGGCCTACCTGAGTTTCTGTGTTTGCCTTCTCTGGAAATTCATTCAGTTACCCTTAGGGACTAGCGCATACCTTGCCTACGTGCTACGCGTGCCCAGCTCATGTTCATTTCTTCTTCTTGTCTTCCACTATCTGAAGAGGTTCTGAATTCGCGAATTTATTGGTAATTCAGTATCCGCGACCTCTTGCAACATGTCTACCCCTCACCGCCATCACGCACGCGCACATTGGCCCAACACGGGAGAGATGGACACGTGACAAGGTTACATCACCGTTAGGGTCAAGCTGCCGCCCCGCGGGGACTTTGCGCCTGGCCGCCTGCGTGGCTCAGTCAGCTCAGCTTGTTTGCTTTACGGTTGTGCCTTGTTCCTGCTGGGGTCTTATGCTTGGCAAAGCATCAGTTCTGCACGTTCATCAGTTCTGCCGATTAGGGATTTATGCTAACCGACATTCACTAGTTGTTTCGTGCAAGGTCGAAGTGGACTCGCGATGCCGAGTTACTGCGCGACATATGGCTGCCACAGCCCTTACGGTCGCCATGAGATCCCTTTTCACAATTCTCGTCGGGATCAGAAGATGACTGCAAATTGTACCGCTGCACTTACAAGAACATACTTCGAACCTACGAGATGGAGCGCGCTGTGGCGGTTGCAGATCTGCTGAATTTCGAGGCAGCAGGAGCACTCTTCCTCTTTCCCCCTTTGCACGCAGTGCGTGCATGAGCACCTATGGCGAAAACACGTGTACAAAGATATCAGTACGCATAATTGAAATCAGCTATTCTACCCGACAGTCGCATGCTTCTAGTGCAGCTAATATACCGTTTGCATTTTAGCACATCGTCACTGTAGTACTGGGCAAAATTGAGAAAAAGCGACGGTATTGAAAATACTATACAGAACTCCAATATATGAGCCAAACTTTTCTTACGTATATTGCAGCGCATTTCAGAGCACATGTCACCACTGTGGCAATAGTGACACTCGTCTGGAGATGGTTTTTTCTCGCGGTAGCAAAATGACTGAACGAATGCGTCTTGCCCGCTGCGAAGTACGATACTGACTGCATTAACAACGATGCACTGTGACCTGTAAACCCATTAACAGCTGATGTTTCTGCACGCTGCCCACGCCTAGGGAGGACCATGCCAATATGTGGCTAAAAGCGAGTGCCGATGTTTCTATTTCTTATCTAACTTGATATCCACTGATAAGCGAAACATTCGTAACTTTGATTGATTTGTGAGGTTTAACGTCCCAAAACCACGATATGACTATGAGAGACGCCGTAGTGGAGGGCTCCGGAAATTTCGACCACCTGGGGTTCTTTAACGTGTAGAAGATTCGTAACACTTTACTATTCAGTGAAATTAAGAACTGGCCCACATCTTATACGTGCCAGTCTATGTTTCCGACGTGGGTGAAGGTGGCTGGTTGGGATTCGCATTTCTCCGCCGCCTCAGTCGTCGCTCTTAAAGTGGTGACCGGCTCGAAGTTGCACGGATGTACAGCGAATTCGGTCCGACTTTTACAGTTCGTGATACTTGCAGCAACTACCTGATTTCCATAATAAACACGGCATTGACTGCCGGTGAGCGCAGTCAGCTCTCCTCACCTTCCTGAGCGTGACGTCGTGGAGCACCGACCAATCACAGCGACGGCGAGACTCGCGATGGCGGCCGTGGCACCTTTTGCTTGTTTTCTGCAAAATGAAGTTATTCGCTTTGGTTTATGCCAAATGTCGACTTGATTTTTGAGTTCGCCGCACGAAATCACATATCATGATGCCATATTCTCATTTTTTTTCAAAGTGTTTCAGTGTCCCTTTAACCCCAGTTTTTCCCTGACCCACTCTGCCCTCTTCTTGTCTCTTAAGTTTACGCCTATCATTTTCAATTACGTCGCTCACTGCGTCGGCCTCAATTTAAACTGAACCCTTTTTGTAAGCCTCAAGATTCAGCTGTTATATACCTACAACTTCAGGGTTAATTTCTGATTACCATTCATGTTTTCAGAATGCTTGCCATACCTGATCCACCCCATAATCGAAGAACAATTTTTTGATTAATCAATGAAGGTCTCACCCATATTCCAACTATTGTAGTTGATTTTCACCTTTCAAACTTTCGAATTAGATTAATGAAACTCTTCGATTACTCTATTACGGCAACTGCCACCCCACCCCCAATACCGCCCCTTGGTCGGCACGCATAAGTGCGAGGCGATTCATGCCGAGACGCACAATTCGAATGCATTGATTGGTCGGGGAAAAAAACTCCAGGCACTTGAGGAAGCCGAAGCACAGGAACAGTGAAAGCAAGAAAAGTGGCTTTTGATAGCCTTTTCGAAACACTCATTGGGTGACTACTGCAAGCCACTTGCTTGACACACACTGGGGCATTAGTAATAAATTTTCGGGGTTGTAGGCCAGCATTCGCTATGATATTTGTTGTCATTCTTCTGAGAAGTGTGGTGTCCGCTAAACACTTGCAAGGAATTTTGTGCGAATTCTTTCATGCAGTGGCTGGCGACGATGAGGAAATATGGCTGAAGTGGGTATGCGCCGCAGTTATTAGAAGAACAAGAACAAGCTTTTGTAATCGTTTGCAGTATTAGATGGCCCACTTGTTACGCTATTCGCATTGTGAGACGACTGGTTCTTCTTTCGCTCAAGCGAGACTCTGAATTCCTGTGTTTTTCTTCTCAGTGCTAGCTCATTGACTTGATTCTAGCGTATCCATTTCTGTTGTTCCTTCTTCAAGTCCAGGCGAAGTCGAGACTAGTATACCATGCAATTGTCACTGCATTGTACCTTGCCAAGCACTTTCACATCCTGCAAGGTGCCTGAGTGTGCACTCGGTACAAAGTCTATTTCGTTCTTATTTTCACCACTAGGGCTCCTCCATATCCCCCTACCATTCCCTAGTTTTTGTTAGAAGGTATTCAAGAGCCATAATTATTGTGTTCCGAAAATTCTACTAATAACTTCCCTCTGGCATCTCTAGTTCCGATGCCATAATCTCCTACTGCCTATGTCCAGCCTGCTTCTTCCCTACCTTGGCATTAAATTCGCTATTCAGTATAGTCTACTAGGTATGTTTTTACCTTACTCATAGCTGATTGTGCATATTGATAGAAGCTTTCAACTGACTTGTCATCATGGCTGGATGCAGGCGCGCAAGCCTGTGCCACCTTCAACTTGTACCTATTATTCGGTTTAATTATAATACCTACCACTTTCATTATTGCTATAGTGTTCCTCTATTTTACCGGCTATATTTCTGTAGATAAGGAACTAAGGACCTTCCCATTCCGTAACATTGTATAGGCCTCATCTGTCCTTCTAACCTCACTGGGCCCTATTACATTCCATTGACCACCGTCTAGCTTCTCGAATGGTACAGCTAATTTTGCCTCACTTGATAAGGTTAACAAGAGTTTCGTTTACTAATAGATGAACATGGGTGAAGAATCTAAGTATGAAAGCAATCATGCTAGCAGCAGTTGTTTCATTTAAGCAGCAGCTCCGTTCAAGAGATTTCTGTTTACTGTGAGTCTACGGTATTAGCAACAACTTGATAGTTTGGGCGAGTCTGTTCGTGATGCGAATAACTTGAAAGACAGCAAAAAACAACAAAGAAAAAACACACACTGCTAGTCTGCATTCGCATTCAGTGCTAGTCATGTTGTATGTATTCATTTTTTGTCGTCATTTTTCGCACTGCTTCTAATTCTTCTTATTCAGTAGCTAAGTCAAAAAAGCAAAGTGACTTCAACCAGTGACACCCTCTCCATGTGAGTTTCATCTTTCATCCTCATAAATTATGGCTATATTGATTTGATACATGTTTTAATATTACCTTTTTATGATAAATCATTTTTGTTTGATCACAAAAGCTCATATGTACCACAGAACTTGCAGAAAATGCAGTTATATAGAAAGAACATTTCATGTGTTTTCTCTCTAAAAGATTCCGACACACAGATGCTCCTTCTAAAAAAGTCTTGCCACATTTTTTGAAACATTGCTAATCTGTATTGAAGTGAAGGCTCCTATGAACATGTGAGCCGAATATTATATTGCCCTGCATATAGCAAAGACTTTGAATTTTCCTATGAAGGACAGTCAAACATTCCTTGCTTTCTCTTTCCCAATGTCATTCCCAACTGAGCAACATGTGGACAAAACAAGAAAAGTCTGATTTCATAAAAGGTGTCCAGTGAACAATCTCGGACGCCACATACTCGTCGTGTAGGTACTGCTGCTGCCATAAATTACTGCCACATGCTGGTGCAGTGCACATCAGAAACAGACGTAGAACATGGAAAACACAAAACTATGGCTAGAAGCAAGACACAAGACATAACTGGCTTATTGCGATGATGCCCCTACCCCACAACAGCAAAACCTTGCGACACCATCAAACATAACAGTACATCATGAATAACAACTTAACAATCAGATTTATGAATACCAGCAGTAAGCAAGTGTTGAGCTTCCATAAATTGATCTGGCAGATATATAGCTTTCAGCATGGATGTTAACCTAAATTCTGTCCTGAGGTTCAGGTTGTGAAGGCAAGATTATGTGTTTCATTACATGTTTGGCTGTGTTCAAGGTGCTCGGCTAAAAATTGCTCAGTTCCAACAGTGTTAAAAACTGCCCCCAAAGAAACAGGACAACAAAGAACGCACGCCTACGTTCTTCTTGTCCCATCTTTTTAGCGCTGTTGTTGTTGATAAAATGTTGTAGACTTTTGGGTGTATTAAAAGGGGTTGCTTCACTATTCGCGAACTATTCGAATAGTATGCTACCAATTGTGCTTGATTTAATGTCATTACTAACTGATTCTGTTTCAAAATTCAGCATTCGCACGCGCCTTCTTGACGGGGATTTTCAACCGCACACTGCATAACATGATAAAAGTGTGCATCCCATCAGATCAGAGTAACGGAGACGCTTTTTCACCATTAGTCACCTATGCCTTCAATACTCCCACGCAAGCTTCCACTGGCTTTTCGATGAGTTTTTTCTGTTGTACGGACGAAAACCCTCTTGTACCATGGACAAACAACTTCCATACCGACCCGACGTTTGGGAATGCCCGCCGTCGTCTGAAGAGGCGAGATACACTAGCCTGTAAACATGCAACCACCACACTCATAGTCACGAAAGGCTGTGACATGACAATGAAGCGTCTTCACCAGACTTCCTTACTATATTCTCTCGTTTGGTTGTGGATTTCATATCAAAGCAACAACCCGTTTTTGGAGCGCTATGATCGCGCCTATATCGCATCAAAGGACTCGCGTCTTCTGTCTGACATGGCGGCCGTGCATGGTTCATGGCGACAGACTTAACGAGTATCATGACCCCTTGATAGTGCCTATGCGTTAATATGCCAGAATAGCTGATCCCTCAAAGGGGAAATCGTAGTGAAGAAGAAGAAGAAACTCTCGGTTGTGTGTTTCTTTGCGTGAGATCTGCGTTTATAAGGAACGGTGCATTGTCCCCACTCCTCTCTCAAGAAATTGTCATACAAAAATTGGATACAAGTTAAGGAGAAAAAGCCGGCTCTATAGCTACTAAACGGTAACGAAAAATTGGCAAGAGGACACTTAAAAGAAATTAAGAGGTTGGGCTTTGCCGATTCCAGCGAGAGCGGGTTGTCATAGCACACATAGTTATAAAGCGACATTCAGTGAACAGGAGTGGTGCACATGCGCGTAGGAATGTAAGAAACAACGGAACATGCTTAATCAAATGTGAAATGGTAAATCCAGGTGCGGTTCAAGGCAGTAGCCTACATTGAACTTAAGGTTTTAGAGATAACCTTGGAAATGTAAATAGGTCGGTGATAGGAATGAGTGAGAGATGATTGGGGCATTTGTGGTGGAATATCAGGCAGATAGATATAGGAACGAACAGGGGTAAGGAAAGGGTATTTCTCGCTAAAACTCTGAAGGATAGGCTGCAAAGTTATTTTTCTAGGGTGATATCTTTAATTCATAAGAACAAGATTATACCATAACAACAATAATATATCATTATTATTATTAAGAAGAAGAAGAAGAAGAAGAAGAAGAAGAAGAAGAAGAAGAAGAAGAAGAAGAAGAAGAAGAAGAAGAAGAAGAAGAAGAAGAAGAAGAAGAAGAAGAAGAAGAAGAAGTAGAAGAAGAAGAAGAAGAAGAAAAGAAGAAAAATTTGAGATGAATCGGTAATCTTTTCTTGGCCGATAGCTCTTACTGGGTATGAGCCATGGCTGTGATTTATCATCATTATCTTTATCTGAGCTTGGTAAAGTACAGGGCGCCGTCCCATGACAGAGGGAACGCTATTTCATCTATACACCTACTGACATCGAAAAAAACTCGTACGTCTCCCTGTTCGCTGTCTTAAGGTTGCTCAAAGGCGAAAACCGCCTTCTTTTTCATTTTCTAATTGATTGCAGATATCGTCCCGCCCTCAAAATACTGGCGCATTATCTCGTGCGTCTGCCCTATGTTGTTGACATCTGAATTGAGACTGTTGCCCTCTTATTAATGGAAAGATTTACATTTCGCATGATATAGGTACGAATATCAACCTCCGCGCTGTAGCGATAATCAACCACATCCTTCGCTTATATAATACGAGTGAAAAGTGGAAGTTACCCACCGCACAAAAAAAAACAATTGTATTACCGCCCTACTGCCGCACGCAGTCCCAAAATTTCAAAAGTACCCTAGAGGCAAGGTAATTTCCCTTTTTGACAGCTTCACCGTGGTTGTCTAGTGGTTACTGGGCTGCTGACCGACAGGTTGCGGGATCGAATGTTTGTTCCGGTGACTGCATTTTCAATGGAGGTGATACTTCTTAGGCCTGTGTGCTCAGATTTAGGTGCACGTTGAAGAACCCCAGGTGGTCGAAATTTCAAGAACCCTTCACAACGGCGTCTCATAATCATATGCTGGTTTTGGGACGTTAAACCCCACATATCAATAAATCAAATCTCACGGTTGGCAACCTATGCTCCGCGATGAGTTCTCACGTTTGAATAATTTGCCCCACCTCAGCTAGTCATGCACTATAGTGTCAAGAATGTTCTAGGAAATATAGATCTGTTCAGAAAACGTTCACGCCGTGTTGATGTCTGTGGGAATAAGTTATCGACCACTTTTCATTCGAACTTTCCCGCCCGAAATGAAATGACCTTTGCACGTGTGCGAAACCATGACGACGACGATTAAGAAGGAACATCAGCGCGTGCTTGGAAGACCTCCATTGCGATTGAGCGACGCCATTCCGACAAGAAGTTACTTTCTGTCGAGCAAGAGGCGACCCTGAGTATCTCTCATGGTGTCATGGAGCGAGCACCTGGATACGCGAGCCCTACGCCTCGGCTTTCACAGCGACATGCCCTTCGGCAGTGCGGCTTCAGGCGAGATTCCATTCTTATTCGTCTTACTGAATGTTCTAGACAACTGAAGCCGCAGAAACCCAACTGTATTACCTGCAAACGACGCCGGCTGCAAGGTTCTCGACAGCACGGTGCACATCGAAGAGTGCTGCAGCTGACGCTCGCCTCACCACGATCTCGAGGACCACGACCTTCGAAGCGGCTGCTGCCAACATCTTCAGCAAAGTACACCTGCACGAGCACAGCGGCGGCGGCGACTGGGCTGGTGAGAGCGAGTGCAGCCAGAGGAAAATCACGGCTTTCAAGCCACGCGACTTCCCAGTGAACTCTGTCGGCATCCTCAGCGCGCGCGGTGGGTCAGGCCGGCCATTCTACCAGGGCTGTCTCCAACGTCCACGGCCTGCCGTTGAGATTGTCGAGATGCCGGCATGGCTGCGAATGCCTAGAGGTCTGCAGGACTATGATGCCGTGGCGATGCCTCTACGTCAGCTCGCTCAAGTACCGGCGTTTGTGTAGGCGCAATGACTCGGTGGGATTTGTAGGGTGTTGGTGCCACCGGCCAGCACCACCTGCGCCTCAAGCTTCGGACGTTTAAAGTAGGAATATGTATTTTTAATGCAATTTTTTTCTTTTACATACTTCTCAATTTGTCTAAATGTGATAAATACAAGCTTTGATTGTGTCGAATGATTGTGTAATTTATTGAAAACCATTTGGTGGGTTAAACTGAAGTTGCTGCAAATATATGATCCAAGCAATAGGCCACACACCACGTACGTTATTCTTTCCTGAAAACCCACAAGCACCTTTTAAGTGAAACATTCACAATATGATTCTTACGAGTTTCACAACCGAAAACGACGGGATGAGCGATGTACGCTGCCCTGGATGGTTCCGGCAATGTCACTCACTTATAGGGTTACGTAACGTGCGTCTAAATCTAATTAACGCAATAAATTTTCATGGGCCTCTAGCTTTTCTCCTGCGTCGAAATTGTTCTGCCGTGGGCTGGCTCCCTTCCTGCATGAGGCTCCTGCATGGGTCTTTTACTACAGCCAACCGAGTCCCGCGCCGACCTTATCGGGGGAGCTCCATGTCCTGGGTTTGTGACATACCACACAGGCATATTGATGTTAGCATGCGCATTCTCTACGAGGCACGTCACCCTATACAAAACACGGGGTTCGCACAAATCGAACGCACAAAGCAATGCTATGGTGACTGCAAGGAGCCACATTAGCTTGGAAAGCATTGCAAGCCAAACATATCGTTCCGAGAATGAGTCAGCTTGTCGCGTGGAAGCTTGTTTTCTGGGTAGACCTTTCTCCGCACACTGATGGCGAGAATCGCCAGTGTGTACCATGATATGTCCCTTTAAATGGTGACTCTTTGTGAAGGTGTTGGGGGCTCGGCAAGCATTCGTACAGCCTTTCGCCTGTAATCGTGCGCATGTAGACGACATCGCCTTTTTGCGCGAATTTTCTGCCGCATATATTACAAATGGGGCGTTTTACATCTGCGCGTGCATATGATCAAGTTTTCGCGCAGGCACGAACTTGTTTTCAAGACTTTTTTTTTGACCCAAACGACACTACGAAGTAAATGTTTGCCGTCTTTTTTTCTGGACGTATGAGTTCGACCTCGTCACGGCTATTATCATCATCGTCATCATGTGCCTGTCTACGCTCACTGCAGGGCAAAGGCTTCTCCCATGACACGCCAATCAACCCGGTCTTGTTCTTTCCGTTGCCACGTTATACCTATGAACTTCTTAATTGCATCGGCCTACCTAAGTTTCTGCGTTTGCCTTCTCTGGAAATTCATTCAGTTACCCTTAGGGACTAGCGCTTATCTTGCCTACGTGCTACGCGTGCCCGGCTCATGTTCATTTCTTCTTCTTGACTTCCACTATCTGAAGAGGTTCTGAATTCGCGAATTTATTGGTAATTCAGTATCCGCGACCTCTTACAACATGTCTACCCCTCACCGCCGTCACGCACGCGCGCAGGGGCCCAACACGGGAGAGATGGACACGTGACGAGGTTACATCACCGTTAGGGTCAAGCTGCCGCCCCGCGGGGACTTTGCGCCTGGCCGCCTGCGTCGCTCAGTCAGCTCAGCTTGTTTGCTTTACGGTTGTGCCTTGTTCCTGCTGGGATCTTATGCCTGGCGAAGCATCAGTTCTGCCCGTTCATCAGTTCTGCCGATTAGGGATTTCTGCTATCCGACATTCACTGGTTGTTTCGTGCAAGGTCGAAGAGGACTCCCGACGCCGAGTTGCTGCGCGACATATGGCTGCCGCAGCCCTTACGGTCGCAATGAGATCCCTTTTCACAATTCTCCTCGGGATCAGAAAATGACTCCAAATTGTACCGCTGCACTTACAAGAAAATACTTCAAACCTACGAAATGAAGCACGCTGTGGCAGTTGCAAATCTGCTCAATTTCGAGGCAGCAGGAGCACTCTTCCTCTTTCCCCCTTTGCATGCAGTGCGTGCATGAGCACCTATGGCGAAAAGACGTGTACAAAGACATCAGTACGCATAATTGAAATCAGCTATTCTACCCGACAGTCGCACGCTTCTAGTGCAGCTAATATACCGTTTGCATTTTAGCACATCGTCACTGTAGTACTGGGCGAAATTGACAAAAAGCGACGGTATTAAAAAATAATATACAGAACTGAATTCTATGAGCCAAACTATTCTTACGCACATTGCAGCGCATGTTCAGAGCACATGTTACCAGTGTGGCAATAGCGGCTTTTGTTCGTTTCTCGTGGTAGCGAACTGACAGATGAAATGCGCCTTGCCTGCTGCGAAGTACGATACTGACTGCATTGACAACGATGTACTGTGATCTGTGAAACCCATGAACAGCTGATGTTTCTGCACGCTGCCCACGCCTAGGGAGGACCATGCCAATACGTGGCTAAAAGCGAGTGCCGATGTTTCTATTTCTTATCTAATTTGATATCCACTGATAAGCGAAACATTCGTAACTTTGATTGATTTGTGAGGTTTAACGTCCCAAAACCACGATATGACTATGAGAGACGCCGTAGTGGAGGGCTCCGGAAATTTCGACCACCTGGGGTTCTTTACCGTGTGGAACATTCGTAACACTTTACTATACAGTGAAATTAAGAACTGGCCCACATCTTATACGTGCCAGTCTATGTTTCCGACGTGGGTGAAGGTGGCTGGTTGGGACTCGCATTTCTCCGCCGCCTCAGTCGTCGCTCTTAAAGTGGCGACCGGCTCGAAGTTGCACGGATGTACAGCGAATTCGGTCCGACTTCTACAGTTCGTCATACTTGCAGCAACTACCTGATTTCCATGATAAACACGGCATTGACTGCCGGCGAGCGCAGTCAGCTCTCCTCACCTTCCTGAGCGTGACGTCGTGGAGCACCGACCAATCACAGCGACGGCGAGACTCGCCATGGCGGCCGTGGCACCTTTCGCTTGTTTTCTGCAAAATAAAGTTATTCGCGTTCGTTTATGCAAAATGCCGACTTGATTTTTGAGTTCGCCGCACGAAATTACGTATTATGATGCCATATTCTCATTTTTTATTTTTCAAAGTGTTTCAGTGTCCCTTTAACCCCAGTTTTTCCCTGACCCACTCTGCCCTCTTCTTGCCTCTTAAGGTTACACCTATCATTTTCCATTCCGTCGCTCACTGCGTCGTCCTCAATTTAAACTGAACCCTTTTTTAAGCCTCAAGATTCAGGTGTTATATACCTTCATCTTCAGGGTTAGTGGCCGATTACCAATAATGCTTTCAGAATGCTTGCCAAACCTGATCCACCCCATAATCGATGAACGATTATTTGATTAATCAATGAAGGTCTCACCCATATTCCAATAATTGTAGTTGATTTTCACCTTTCAAACTTTCGAATTAGATTAATGAAACTCTTCGATTACTCGATTACGGCAACTGCCACCCCACCCCCTAATACCGCCCCTTGGTCGGCACGCATAAGTGCGAGGCGATTCATGCCGAGACGCACAATTCGAATGCACTGATTGGTCGGGGAAAAAAACTCCAGGCACTTGCGGAAGCCGAAGCACAGTCACAGTGAAAGCAAGAAAAGTGGCTTTTGATAGCCTTTTCGAAACACTCATTGGGTGACTACTGCGAGCACATTTGCTTGACATCCACTAGGGCATTATTAATAAATTTTCGGGGTTGTAGGCCGGCATTCGCTATGATATTTATTGTCATTCTTCTGAGAAGTGTGGTGTCCGCTAAACACTTGCAAGGAATTTTGTGCTAATTATTTCATGCAGTGGCTGGCGACGATGAGGAAATATGGCTGAAGTGGGTATGCACCGCAGTTATTAGGAGAACAAGAACAAGCTTTTGTAATCGTTTGCAGTATTGCATGGCCCACTTGTTACGCTATTCGCATTGTGAGACGACTGGTTGTTCTTTCGCTCAAGCGAGACTCTGAATTCCTGTGCTTTTCTTCTCAGTGCTAGCTCATTGACTTGATTCTAGCGTATCCGTTTCTGTTGTTCCTTCTTCAAGTCCAGGCGAAGTCGAGACTAGTATACCATGCAATTGTCACTGCATTGTACCTTGCCAAGCACTTTCACATCCTGCACGGTGCCTGAGTGTGCACTCGGTACAAAGTCTATTTCGTTCCTATTTTCACCATTAGGGCTCCTCCATATCCCCCTACGATTCCCTAGTTTTTGTTAGAAGGTATTCAAGAGCCGTAATTATTGTGTTCTGAAAATTCTAGTAATAACTTCCCTCTGGCATCTCTAGTTCCGATGCCATAATCTCCTACTGCCTATGTCCAGCCTGCTTCTTCCCCACCTTGGCATTAAATTCGCCATTCAATATAGTATACTAGGTATGTTTTTACCTTACTCATAGCTGATTGTGCGTATTGATAGAAGCTTTCAACTAACTTGTCATCATGGCTGGATGCAGGCGCGCAAGCCTGTGCCACCTTCAACTTGTACTTATTATTCGGTTTAATTATGATACCTACCACTTTCATTATTGCTATAGTGTTCCTCTATTTTACCGGCTATATTTCTGTAGATAAGGAACTAAGGACCTTCCCATTCCGTAACATTGTATAGGCCTCATCTGTCCTTCTAACCTCACTGGGCCCTATTACACTCCATTGACCACCGTCTAGCTTCTCGAATAGTACAGCTAAACTTGCCTCACTTGATAAGGTTAACAAGAGTTTCGTTTACTAAGAGATGAACATGGGTGAAGAATCTAAGTATGAAAGCAATTGTGCTAGCAGCAGTTGTTTCATTTAAGCAGCAGCTCCGTTCAAGAGATTTCTGTTTACTGTGAGTCTACGGTATTAGCAACAACTTGATAGTTTGGGCGAGTCTGTTCGTGATGCGAATAACTTGAAAGACAGCAAAAAACAACAAAGAAAAAACACACACAGCTAGACTGCATTCGCATTCAGTGCTAGTCATGTTGTATGTATTCCTTTTTTGTCGTCATTTTTCGCACTGCTTCTAATTCTTCTTATCCCAGTAGCTAAGTCAAAAAAGCAAAGTGACTTCAACCAGTGACACCCTCTCCATGTGAGCTTCATCTTTCATCCTCATAAAATATGGCTATATTGATTTGATACATGTTTTAAAATTACCTTTTTATGATAAATCATTTTTGTTTGATCACAAAAGCTCATATGTACCACAGAACTTGCAGAAAATGCAGTTATAAAAAGAACATTTCATGTGTTTTCTCTCTAAAAGATTCCGACACACAGATGCTCCTTCTAAAAGAGTCTTGCCACATTTTTGAAACATTGCTAATCTGTATTGAAGTGAAGGCTCCTATGAACATGTGAGCCGAATATTATATTGCCCTGCATATAGCAAAGACTTTGAATTTTCCTATGAAGGACAGTCAAACATTCCTTGCTTTCTCTTTCCCAATGTCATTCCCAACTGAGCAACATGTGGACAAAACAAGAAAAGTCTGATTTCATAAAAGGTGTCCAGTGAACAATCTCGGACGCCACATACTCGTCGTGTAGGTACTGCTGCTGCCATAAATTACTGCCACATGCTGGTGCAGTGCACATCAGAAACAGACGTAGAACATGGAAAACACAAAACTATGCCTAGAAGCAAGACACAAGAACTAACTGGCTTATTGCGATGATGCCCCTACCCCACAACAGCAAAACCTTGCACAACCATCAAACATAACAGTACATCATGAATAACAACTTAACAATCAGATTTATGAATACCAGCAGAAGCAAGTGTTGAGCTTCCATAAATTGATCTGGCAGATATATAGCTTTCAGCACTGGATGTTAACCTAAATTCTGTCCTGAGGTTCAGGTTGTGAAGGCAAGATTATGTGTTTCATTACATGTTTGGCTGTATTCAAGGTGCTCGGCTAAAAATTGCTCAGTTCCAACAGTGTTAAAAACTGCCCCCCAAAAAAACAGGACAACAAAGAACGCACGCCTACATTCTTCTTGTCCCATCTTTTTAGCGCTGTTGTTGTTGATAAAATGTTGTAGACTTTTGGGTGTATTAAAAGGGGTTGCTTCACTATTCGCAAACTATTCGAATAGTATGCTACCAATTGTGCTTGATTTAATGTCATTACTAACTGATTCTGTTTCAAAATTCACTATTCGCACGCGCCTTCTTGACGGGGATTTTCAACCGCACACTGCATAACATGATAAAAGTGTGCATCCCATCAGATCAGAGTAACGGAGACGCTTTTTCACCATTAGTCACCTATGCCTACAATACTCCCACGCAAGCTTCCACTGGCTTTTCGATGAGTTTTTTCTGTTGTACGGACGAAAACCCTCTTGTACCACGGACAAACCACTTCCATACCGACCCGACGTTTGGGAATGCCCGCCGTCGTCTGAAGAGGCGAGATACACTAGCCTGTAAACATGCAACCACCACACTCATAGTCACGAAAGGCTGTGACATGACAATGACGCGTCTTCACCAGACTTCCTGACTATATTCTCTCGTTTGGTTGTGGATTTCATTTCAAAGCAACAAACAAGTTTTTGGAGCGCTATGATCGCGCCTATATCGCATCAAAGGACTCGCGTCTTCTGTCTGACATGGCGGTCGTGCATGGTTCATGGCGACAGACTTAACGAGTATCATGATCCCTTGATAGTGCCTATGCGTTAATATGCCAGAATAGCTGATCCCTCAAAGGGGAAATCGTAGTGAAGAAGAAGAAGAAACTCTCGGTTGTGTGTTTCTTTGCGTGAGATCTGCGTTTATAACGGACCGGTGCATTGTCCCCACTCCTCTCTCAATAAATTGTCATACAAAAATTGGATAGAAGTTAAGGAGAAAAAGCCGGCTCTATAGCTACTGAAATGGTAACGAAAAATTGGCAAGAGGACACTTTAAAAAAATTAAGAGGTTGGGCTTTGCCGATTCCAGCGAGAGCGGGTTGTCATAGCACACATAGTTATAAAGCGACATTCAGTGAACAGGAGTGATGCACATGCGCGTAGGAATGTAAGAAACAACGGAACATGCTTAATCAAATGTGAAATGGTAAATCCAGGTGCGGTTGAAGGCAGTAGCCTACATTGAACTTAAGGTTTTAGAGATAACCTTGGAAATGTAAATAGGTCGGTGATAGGAATGAGTGAGAGATGATTGGGGCATTTGTGGTGGAATATCAGGCAGATAGAAATAGGAAAGAACAGGGGTAAGGAAAGGGTATTTCTCGCTAAAACTCTGAAGGATAGGCTGCAAAGTTATTTTTCTAGGGTGATATCTTTAATTCATAAGAACAAGATTATACCATAACAACAATAATATATCAATATTATTATTAAGAAGAAGAAGAAGAAGAAGAAGAAGAAGAAGAAGAAGAAGAAGAAGAAGAGAAGAAGAAGAAGAAGAAGAAGAAGAAGAAGAAGAAGAAGAAGAAGAAGAAGAAGAAGAAGAAGAAGAAGAAGAAGAAGAGAAGAAGAAGAAGAAGAAGAAGAAGAAGAAGAAGAAGAAGAAGAAGAATTTGAGATGAATCGGTAATCTTTTCTTGGCCGATAGCTCTTACTGGGTATGAGCCATGGCTGTGATTTATCATCATCATCTTTATCTGAGCTTGGTGAAGTACAGGGCGCCGTCCCGTGACAGAGGGAACTCTATTTCATCCATACACCTACTGACATCGAAAAAAACTCGTACGTCTCCCTGTTCGCTGTCTTAAGGTTGCTCAAAGGCGAAAACCGCCTTCTTTTTCATTTTCTAATTGATTGCAGATATCGTCCCGCCCTCCAAATACTGGCGCATTATCTCGTGCGTCTGCCCTATGTTGTTGACATCTGAATTGAGACTGTTGCACTCTTATTCATAGAAAGATTTACTTTTCGCATGATATAGGTACGAATATTAACCTCCGCGCTGTAGCGATAATCGTCCACATCCTTCGCTTATATAATACGAGTGAAAAGTGGAAGTTACCCACCGCACAAAAAAAACAATTGTATTACCGCCCTACTGCCGCACGCAGCCCCAAAATTTCAAAAGTACCCTAGAGGCAAGGTAATTTCCCTTTTTGACAGCTTCGCCGTGGTTGTCTAGTGGTTACTCGGCTGCTGACCGACAGGTTGCGGGATCGAATGTTTGTTCCGGTGACTGCATTTTCAATGGAGGTGATACTTCTTAGGCCTGTGTGCTCAGATTTAGGTGCACATTGAAGAACCCCAGGTGGTCGAAATTTCAAGAACCCTTCACAACGGCGTCTCATAATCATATGCTGGTTTTGGGACGTTAAACCCCACATATCAATAAATCAAATCTCACGGTTGGCAACCATGCTCCGCGATGAGTTCTCACGTTTGAATAATTTGCGCCACCTCAGCTAGTCATGCACTATAGTGTCAAGAATGTTCTAGGAAATATAGATCTGTTCAGAAAACGTTCACGCCGTGTTGATGTCTGTGGCAATAAGTTATCGACCACTTTTCGTTCGAACTTTCCCGCCCGAAATGAAATGACCTTTGCACGTGTGCGAAACCATAACGACGACGATTAAGAAGGAACATCAGCGCGTGCCTGGAAGACCTCCATTGCTTAATGCGATTGAGCGACGCCATCCGTCAAGAAGTTACTTTCTGTCGAGCAAGAGGCGACCTGAGTATCTCTCAAGGTGTCATGGAGCGAGCACATGGATACGCGAGCCGAACGCCTCGACTTTCACCGCGACATGCCCTTCGGCAGTGCGGCTTCAGGCGAGATTCCATTCTTATTCGTCTTACTGAACGTTCCAGACAACTGAAGCCGCAGAAACCCAACTGTATTACCTGCAAACGACGCCGGCTGCAAGGATCTCGACAGCACGGTGCACATCGAAGAGTGCTGCAGCTGACGCTCGCCTCACCACGATCTCGAGGACCACGACCTTCGAACGGCTGTGCCAACATCTTCAGCAAAGTACACCTGCACGAGCACAGCGGCGGCGGCGACTGGGCTGGTGAGAGCGAGTGCAGCCAGAAGAAAATCACGGCTTTCAAGCCACGCGACTTCCCAGTGAACTCTGTCGGCATCCTCAGCGCGCGCGGTGGGTCCGGCCGGCCATTCTACCAGGGCTGTCTCCAACGTCCACGGCCTGCGTTGAGATGTCGAGATGCCGGCATGGCTGCAATGCCTAGAGGTCTGCAGGACTATGATGCCGTGGCGATGCCTCCACGTCAGCTCGCTCAAGTACCGGCGTTTGTGTAGGCGCAATGACTCGGTGGGATTTGTAGGGTGTTGGTGCCGCCGGCCAGCACCACCTGCGCCTCTAGCTTCGGACGTTTAAAGTAGGAATATGTATTTTCACTGCAATTTTTTTCTTTTACATACTTCTCAATTTGTCTAAATGTGATAAATACAAGCTTTGATTGTGTCGAATGATTGTGTAATTTATTGAAAACCATTTGGTGGGTTAAACTGAAGTTGCTGCAAATATATGATCCAAGCAATAGGCCACACACCACGTACGTTATTCTTTCCTGAAAACCCACAAGCACCTTTTAAGTGAAACATTCACAATATGATTCTTACGAGTTTCACAACCGAAAACGACGGGATGAGCGATGTACGCTGCCCTGGATGGTTCCGGCAATGTCACTCACTTATAGGGTTACGTAACGTGCGTCTAAATCTAATTAACGCAATAAATTTTCATGGGCCTCTAGCTTTTCTCCTGCGTCGAAATTGTTCTGCCGTGGGCTGGCTCCCTTCCTGCATGAGGCTCCTGCATGGGTCTTTTACTACAGCCAACCGAGTCCCGCGCCGACCTTATCGGGGGAGCTCCATGTCCTGGGTTTGTGACATACCACACAGGCATATTGATGTTAGCATGCGCATTCTCTACGAGGCACGTCACCCTATACAAAACACGGGGTTCGCACAAATCGAACGCACAAAGCAATGCTATGGTGACTGCAAGGAGCCACATTAGCTTGGAAAGCATTGCAAGCCAAACATATCGTTCCGAGAATGAGTCAGCTTGTCGCGTGGAAGCTTGTTTTCTGGGTAGACCTTTCTCCGCACACTGATGGCGAGAATCGCCAGTGTGTACCATGATATGTCCCTTTAAATGGTGACTCTTTGTGAAGGTGTTGGGGGCTCGGCAAGCATTCGTACAGCCTTTCGCCTGTAATCGTGCGCATGTAGACGACATCGCCTTTTTGCGCGAATTTTCTGCCGCATATATTACAAATGGGGCGTTTTACATCTGCGCGTGCATATGATCAAGTTTTCGCGCAGGCACGAACTTGTTTTCAAGACTTTTTTTTTGACCCAAACGACACTACGAAGTAAATGTTTGCCGTCTTTTTTTCTGGACGTATGAGTTCGACCTCGTCACGGCTATTATCATCATCGTCATCATGTGCCTGTCTACGCTCACTGCAGGGCAAAGGCTTCTCCCATGTACACGCCAATCAACCCGGTCTTGTTCTTTCCGTTGCCACGTTATACCTATGAACTTCTTAATTGCATCGGCCTACCTAAGTTTCTGCGTTTGCCTTCTCTGGAAATTCATTCAGTTACCCTTAGGGACTAGCGCTTATCTTGCCTACGTGCTACGCGTGCCCGGCTCATGTTCATTTCTTCTTCTTGACTTCCACTATCTGAAGAGGTTCTGAATTCGCGAATTTATTGGTAATTCAGTATCCGCGACCTCTTACAACATGTCTACCCCTCACCGCCGTCACGCACGCGCGCAGGGGCCCAACACGGGAGAGATGGACACGTGACGAGGTTACATCACCGTTAGGGTCAAGCTGCCGCCCTGCGGGGACTTTGCGCCTGGCCGCCTGCGTCGCTCAGTCAGCTCAGCTTGTTTGCTTTACGGTTGTGCCTTGTTCCTGCTGGGATCTTATGCCTGGCGAAGCATCAGTTCTGCCCGTTCATCAGTTCTGCCGATTAGGGATTTCTGCTATCCGACATTCACTAGTTGTTTCGTGCAAGGTCGAAGAGGACTCCCGACGCCGAGTTGCTGCGCGACATATGGCTGCCGCAGCCCTTACGGTCGCAATGAGATCCCTTTTCACAAGTCTCCTCGGGATCAGAAAATGACTGCAAATTGTACCGCTGCACTTACAAGAAAATACTTCGAACCTACGAGATGAAGCGCGCTGTGGCGGTTGCAAATCTGCTGAATTTCGAGGCAGCAGGAGCACTCTTCCTCTTTCCCCCTTTGCATGCAGTGCGTGCATGAGCACCTATGGCGAAAAGACGTGTACAAAGACATCAGTACGCATAATTGAAATCAGCTATTCTACCCGACAGTCGCATGCTTCTAGTGCAGCTAATATACCGTTTGCATTTTAGCACATCGTCACTGTAGTACTGGGCAAAATTGAGAAAAAGCGACGGTATTGAAAATACTATACAGAACTCCAATATATGAGCCAAACTTTTCTTACGTATATTGCAGCGCCGTTCAGAGCACATGTCACCACTGTGGCAATTGTGACACTCGTCTGGAGATGGTTTTTTCTCGCGGTAGCAAAATGACTGAACGAATGCGTCTTGCCCGCTGCGAAGTACGATACTGACTGCATTAACAACGATGCACTGGGACCTGTCAAACCCATTAACAGCTGATGTTTCTGCACGCTGCCCACGCCTAGGGAGGACCATGCCAATACGTGGCTAAAAGCGAGTGCCGATGTTTCTATTTCTTATCTAATTTGATATCCACTGATAAGCGAAACATTCGTCACTTTGATTGATTTGTGAGGTTTAACGTCCCAAAACCACGATATGACTATGAGAGACGCCGTAGTGGAGGGCTCCGGAAATTTCGACCACCTGGGGTTCTTTACCGTGTGGAACATTCGTAACACTTTACTATACAGTGAAATTAAGAACTGGCCCACATCTTATACGTGCCAGTCTATGTTTCCGACGTGGGTGAAGGTGGCTGGTTGGGACTCGCATTTCTCCGCCGCCTCAGTCGTCGCTCTTAAAGTGGCGACCGGCTCGAAGTTGCACGGATGTACAGCGAATTCGGTCCGACTTCTACAGTTCGTCATACTTGCAGCAACTACCTGATTTCCATGATAAACACGGCATTGACTGCCGGCGAGCGCAGTCAGCTCTCCTCACCTTCCTGAGCGTGACGTCGTGGAGCACCGACCAATCACAGCGACGGCGAGACTCGCCATGGCGGCCGTGGCACCTTTCGCTTGTTTTCTGCAAAATAAAGTTATTCGCGTTCGTTTATGCAAAATGCCGACTTGATTTTTGAGTTCGACGCACGAAATTACGTATTATGATGCCATATTCTCATTTTTTATTTTTCAAAGTGTTTCAGTGTCCCTTTAACCCCAGTTTTTCCCTGACCCACTCTGCCCTCTTCTTGCCTCTTAAGGTTACACCTATCATTTTCCATTCCGTCGCTCACTGCGTCGTCCTCAATTTAAACTGAACCCTTTTTTAAGCCTCAAGATTCAGGTGTTATATACCTTCATCTTCAGGGTTAGTGGCCGATTACCAATAATGCTTTCAGAATGCTTGCCAAACCTGATCCACCCCATAATCGATGAACGATTATTTGATTAATCAATGAAGGTCTCACCCATATTCCAATAATTGTAGTTGATTTTCACCTTTCAAACTTTCGAATTAGATTAATGAAACTCTTCGATTACTCGATTACGGCAACTGCCACCCCACCCCTAATACCGCCCCTTGGTCGGCACGCATAAGTGCGAGGCGATTCATGCCGAGACGCACAATTCGAATGCACTGATTTGTCGGGGAAAAAAACTCCAGGCACTTGCGGAAGCCGAAGCACAGTCACAGTGAAAGCAAGAAAAGTGGCTTTTGATAGCCTTTTCGAAACACTCATTGGGTGACTACTGCGAGCACATTTGCTTGACATCCACTAGGGCATTATTAATAAATTTTCGGGGTTGTAGGCCGGCATTCGCTATGATATTTATTGTCATTCTTCTGAGAAGTGTGGTGTCCGCTAAACACTTGCAAGGAATTTTGTGCTAATTATTTCATGCAGTGGCTGGCGACGATGAGGAAATATGGCTGAAGTGGGTATGCACCGCAGTTATTAGGAGAACAAGAACAAGCTTTTGTAATCGTTTGCAGTATTGCATGGCCCACTTGTTACGCTATTCGCATTGTGAGACGACTGGTTGTTCTTTCGCTCAAGCGAGACTCTGAATTCCTGTGCTTTTCTTCTCAGTGCTAGCTCATTGACTTGATTCTAGCGTATCCGTTTCTGTTGTTCCTTCTTCAAGTCCAGGCGAAGTCGAGACTAGTATACCATGCAATTGTCACTGCATTGTACCTTGCCAAGCACTTTCACATCCTGCACGGTGCCTGAGTGTGCACTCGGTACAAAGTCTATTTCGTTCCTATTTTCACCATTAGGGCTCCTCCATATCCCCCTACGATTCCCTAGTTTTTGTTAGAAGGTATTCAAGAGACGTAATTATTGTGTTCTGAAAATTCTAGTAATAACTTCCCTCTGGCATCTCTAGTTCCGATGCCATAATCTCCTACTGCCTATGTCCAGCCTGCTTCTTCCCCACCTTGGCATTAAATTCGCCATTCAATATAGTATACTAGGTATGTTTTTACCTTACTCATAGCTGATTGTGCGTATTGATAGAAGCTTTCAACTAACTTGTCATCATGGCTGGATGCAGGCGCGCAAGCCTGTGCCACCTTCAACTTGTACTTATTATTCGGTTTAATTATGATACCTACCACTTTCATTATTGCTATAGTGTTCCTCTATTTTACCGGCTATATTTCTGTAGATAAGGAACTAAGGACCTTCCCATTCCGTAACATTGTATAGGCCTCATCTGTCCTTCTAACCTCACTGGGCCCTATTACACTCCATTGACCACCGTCTAGCTTCTCGAATAGTACAGCTAAACTTGCCTCACTTGATAAGGTTAACAAGAGTTTCGTTTACTAAGAGATGAACATGGGTGAAGAATCTAAGTATGAAAGCAATTGTGCTAGCAGCAGTTGTTTCATTTAAGCAGCAGCTCCGTTCAAGAGATTTCTGTTTACTGTGAGTCTACGGTATTAGCAACAACTTGATAGTTTGGGCGAGTCTGTTCGTGTTGCGAATAACTTGAAAGACAGCAAAAAACAACAAAGAAAAAACACACACAGCTAGACTGCATTCGCATTCAGTGCTAGTCATGTTGTATGTATTCCTTTTTGTCGTCATTTTTCGCACTGCTTCTAATTCTTCTTATCCCAGTAGCTAAGTCAAAAAAGCAAAGTGACTTCAACCAGTGACACCCTCTCCATGTGAGCTTCATCTTTCATCCTCATAAAATATGGCTATATTGATTTGATACATGTTTTAAAATTACCTTTTTATGATAAATCATTTTTTTTGATCACAAAAGCTCATATGTACCACAGAACTTGCAGAAAATGCAGTTATAGAAAGAACATTTCATGTGTTTTCTCTCTAAAAGATTCCGACACACAGATGCTCCTTCTAAAAGAGTCTTGCCACAATTTTTGAAACATTGCTAATCTGTATTGAAGTGAAGGCTCCTATGAACATGTGAGCCGAATATTATATTGCCCTGCATATAGCAAAGACTTTGAATTTTCCTATGAAGGACAGTCAAACATTCCTTGCTTTCTCTTTCCCAATGTCATTCCCAACTGAGCAACATGTGGACAAAACAAGAAAAGTCTGATTTCATAAAAGGTGTCCAGTGAACAATCTCGGACGCCACATACTCGTCGTGTAGGTACTGCTGCTGCCATAAATTACTGCCACATGCTGGTGCAGTGCACATCAGAAACAGACGTAGAACATGGAAAACACAAAACTATGCCTAGAAGCAAGACACAAGAACTAACTGGCTTATTGCGATGATGCCCCTACCACACAAAAGCAAAGCCTTGCACAACCATCAAATATAACCGCACATCATGAATAACAACTGAACAATCAGATTTATGAATACCAGCAGAAGCAAGTGTTGAGCTTCCATAAATTGATCTGGCAGATATATAGCTTTCAGCATGGATGTTAACCTAAATTCTGTCCTGTAGTTCAGGTTGTGAAGGCAAGATTATGTGTTTCATTACATGTTTGGCTGTATTCAAGGTGCTCGGCTAAAAATTGCTCCGTTCCAGCAGTGTTAAAAACTGCCCCCCCCCCCCAAAAAAAAACAGGACAACAAAGAACGCACGCCTACGTTCTTCTTGTCCCATCTTTTTATCGCTGTTGTTGTTGATAAAATGTTGTAGACTTTTGGGTGTATTAAAACGGGTTGCTTCACTATTCGCGAACTATTCGAATAGTATGCTACCAATTGTGCTTGATTTAATGTCATTACTAACTGATTCTGTTTCAAAATTCACTATTCGCACGCGCCTTCTTGACGGGGATTTTCAACCGCACACTGCATAACATGATAAAAGTGTGCATCCCATCAGATCAGAGTAACGGAGACGCTTTATCACCATTAGTCACCTATGCCTACAATACTCCCACGCAAGCTTCCACTGGCTTTTTGATGAGTTTTTTCTGTTGTACGGACGAAAACCCTCTTGTACCACGGACAAACCACTTCCATACCGACCCGACGTTTGGGAATGCCCGCCGTCGTCTGAAGAGGCGAGATACACTAGCCTGTAAACATGCAACCACCACACTCATAGTCACGAAAGGCTGTGACATGACAATGACGCGTCTTCACCAGACTTCCTGACTATATTCTCTCGTTTGGTTGTGGATTTCATTTCAAAGCAACAAACAAGTTTTTGGAGCGCTATGATCGCGCCTATATCGCATCAAAGGACTCGCGTCTTCTGTCTGACATGGCTGTCGTGCATGGTTCATGGCGACAGACTTAACGAGTATCATGATCCTTTGATAGTGCCTATGCGTTATTATGCCAGAATAGCTGATCCCTCAAAGGGGAAATCGTAGTGAAGAAGAAGAAGAAACTCTCGGTTGTGTGTTTCTTTGCGTGAGATCTGCGTTTATAACGGACCGGTGCATTGTCCCCACTCCTCTCTCAATAAATTGTCATACAAAAATTGGATAGAAGTTAAGGAGAAAAAGCCGGCTCTATAGCTACTGAAATGGTAACGAAAAATTGGCAAGAGGACACTTTAAAAAAATTAAGAGGTTGGGCTTTGCCGATTCCAGCGAGAGCGGGTTGTCATAGCACACATAGTTATAAAGCGACATTCAGTGAAAAGGAGTGATGCACATGCGCGTAGGAATGTAAGAAACAACGGAACATGCTTAATCAAATGTGAAATGGTAAATCCAGGTGCGCTTGAAGGCAGTAGCCTACATTGAACTTAAGGTTTTAGAGATAACCTTGGAAATGTAAATAGGTCGGTGATAGGAATGAGTGAGAGATGATTGGGGCATTTGTGGTGGAATATCAGGCAGATAGAAATAGGAAAGAACAGGGGTAAGGAAAGGGTATTTCTCGCTAAAACTCTGAAGGATAGGCTGCAAAGTTATTTTTCTAGGGTGATATCTTTAATTCATAAGAACAAGATTATACCATAACAACAATAATATATCATTATTATTATTAAGAAGAAGAAGAAGAAGAAGAAGAAGAAGATGAAGAAAAGAAGAAGAAGAAGAAGAAGAAGAAGAAGAAGAAGAAGAAGAAGAAGAAGAAGAAGAAGAAGAAGAAGAAGAAGAAGAAGAAGAAGAAGAAGAGAAGAAGAAGAAGAAGAAGAAGAAGAAGAAGAAGAAGAAGAAGAAGAAGAAGAAGTTGTCTCACAACAGCGTTTTTTGAACGCTGTGGAATAAAAATAATCCACAGCTCTATAGGACATCCACAGTCTAACCCCGTGGAGAGGATGCATGCTGTACTCAAGCGAGTTCTGAGAGCTCTTTGCTTTGAACATAACAAAGATTGGGAGGCATGCATACCCGCGGCACTGTTCGCCATACGGTCCGCTCCCCACGAGACAACGGGATTCAGTCCCGCCGAGCTTGTCTATGGAAGAAACTTAAGATCTCCATTTCGGCTATTGAGAGACTCGTGGGAAGGATACGAAGAAGACCCACGCGTAGTCAGCTACGTTTTAGATCTGTTGGAAAGACTATCTAAAACCAGAGAGCTAGTTGAGGAAAACATGAAGGCGGCTCAGAGTTTAGCGAAGACTTACTACGATAAGTTGTCCCGGAAGCGCACGTTCAACATCGGCGACCAGGTAATGCTGCTACGACAGTGTAAAAAGAACGAAATGGACATGCAGTGGGAAGGGCCAGCTAAAGTAATGTCCAAGCTTTCAGATACAAACTACGAGGTAAAACTGGGCCGAAAGAAAGGTAAGGTTTACCACAGTAATTTAATGAAGCCTTACATCCAGCGCCATGCCGTGGTTAACATGACACTGAATGCGGCGAACGAAGTGGAGACCGACCTTTTAAGTTTTCCACGTGAGAGCGACGCGCCAGCTAACAAGCTCGTACAGCTTATTGCCGAAGAGCAAAGTCTCACGGAGAGTCAGCGTGATGATCTCACGAAAGTAGTTAGAGACTACGCAGACGTGTTTTGCGACAAACCAGGGAAAACCTCTTTGGTAGAGCATGATATTCAGTTATCAAGTGAAGAACCGATCTCTAGCAAGGCTTACTGCGTATCGCCGAGGCAAAGAGAGATCATGGAAGCCGAGATCCGCCGCATGTGTGACTTGGGGGTCATAATTCCAGGTGAAAGCGATTACACCTCCCCACTCATACTAGTCGAGGTTCCGGGAAAATACCCTAAGCCATGCGTGGACTACCGCCGGCTAAATAAGATCACTTTAGATCAGACGTATCCGATACCTAATATCGAGGAGAGAGTAGAAACCGTGGCAAAATCCACATATATCTCCCTCTTAGATCTGGTACGGGGATACTGGCAGGTCCCGTTGACGGAGCGAGCCTCTCGTTATGCCGCATTCATTTCCCCATTGGGAACATTTCGCCCTTTAATGCTTGCTTTCGGCTTAAAGAATGCTCCCTACTGCTTCTCAAACCTCATGGATCGGGTGTTGCGGGGTTTAGGAGATTTTGCCCTGCCGTATCTCGATGATGTGGCAATATTCTCTGATACGTGGGTCGAGCATGTGACTCACTTGAGGACCGTTCTGGCTCGACTACGTGATGCAGGCCTCACCGTGAGAGCGCAGAAATGCCACTTAGGGTGCGCAAGCGTAAGTTATCTCGGCCACATCGTGGGTCGTGGCCAGCGTAGCCCGTCCGAGCTGAAAGTTGCGGCCGTTTTAGAGTATCGTCGTCCCACCACAAAGTCGGAACTGAGGGCGTTTTTGGGACTGGCGGGGTATTATCAACACTACGTCCAAGGTTACTCAAACCTCGCTAGTCCGCTGACGGACTCTCTCCGCAAAACCGAGCCCACCGTCATTTCGTGGGACACAAGAAAAGAGAATGCTTTCAAGAGCCTCAAGAGCGCTCTCGCAAAACGACCCGTGCTAGCGGCACCGGACTTTTCTCAGAGTTTTATTATTCAGTGTGATGCCAGTGACCGCGGCCTAGGAGCAGTTTTGTGCCAAAAAGACGCCGAAGGGCACGAGCGGCCAGTTTTGTATCTCAGCAGAAAGCTCAGTGTCAGAGAGGAAGCTTACAGCACTTCAGAAAAAGAGTGCGCCTGCCTTGTTTGGGCAATTGGTAAGCTAGCATGTTACGTCTCAGGGTCGAGCTTCATAGTAGAAACTGATCACTGCCCCTTGACTTGGTTGCACGACATGTCGTCTAAAAGCGGTCGGTTACTTAGGTGGAGCCTGACGCTTCAGCACCATAACTTTAGTGTGCGCTATAAGAAAGGGAAGCTGCACACAAATGCAGATGGTCTCAGCAGAGCTTATTGAAGTGCAGCCCAGCTCCCTCATACAAGTTGAGGCACATCCTTCTGGTTTGACGTGTTTCGCAAAATTTTGGCGTCTATTATTTCATTTTGATTTAAACTGTATTAACAATGTCGCATTGCACTAACAGATGTAATTTTGTTTGAAGTGTACTCTGATATGTTACCAGGAAGCCCAGCCTCTACCATTCTGGTAAAATTGTTCAAAAAAATGCACAGATTTGGTTTTGGGCTGCTTCAGCGGGTTCCGACCCGCTCGTATGGCATTGGGGATGGTTTCGCGTGGCCTTTCTTGACATAGGGACTGCGCAGTGTAATCACAGCATTCGTGAGGGCCAGCGTTTTGAGGTCTCTAAGGGATACGTTTCTCGTGCTTTTAAAAACGTACAATAGTAGAGACTCAATAGATCTCTTTGCTGCCTTGGTCTGGCGCTATGAGAGACGTTCAGAGGGTGCTTGCTTCCACGAAAGTGGTTTGGCTTTGAGTTCAACTCCGTCGTCCCAGTGATTCCCTGCAGGGCTCTGAAGATCACCACGGAGTGGCTACAGCCTCAACGGTCAACCAGCATTCCTCCTTCCGAGCCGCGCTGACGGCTCAAAACTCCGGATGCATTGTCTGGCGGCGGGGGTGCTGTTGTGCCACAGACATGTTCCTCGTTCGGGAGCACGTCTCACAAGATCTAGCCCTGTTTCGACGAACTGTCTCCCCCCTCCCAGCGCCGCCTTCTGTGCAGGAGAACCGTGCAGTCCGGGGATAACGTCGTTTCCTCCGCCGAACCACTTTGCAGTTCCGGGTATGGCTACGTCTCCCCCTCCGAGCCCGAGAACTGGTCGGAGAGAATGGACCAAAGACGCTATTTAAGGCCGAGCCGGCCCCATGTTAGTGGATTTTGCCCCAGCCAACGTTGTCGTGCTGGCCGGCTCTGTAAACCTGCTACAGTAAACGCTCCTTTTGTTGCTGTTTTCCAAACGGATTGCCTCCCTGTTTCACCTTCGGGCTAAGGCTTCATCGAAGTCCGCTCGACGGCTCGCCGCTCTCCGCAACCGCTACCGTCGCGACAGAGCAAAATTTCTAACAATACTGAACTTTTTAGTCACCAGCATGACGGTGGCACAGGAAGCGAGTAAGACTGCAGTAGCTTCCCGATCCTTATTTTTGAACTTTCTGTGGTAGTCGTCAGGCTACTAACCCAATATATTATAACGGTTTAATTGTAAACATTTTGACATGAAAAAGTAAGACAGGAACAGAGACACACCGCATTAAAGGCCAACTCGGGCAATTTTTTTTTTGAGGTCAATGGATCTCAACGAAATTCTCTGGGAACGTTCCTTTGCAGAATTATGTCATTTATATGCCACAAAATAGTTTTGAAAGATGCAGTGATTGTTTGCAAATGAATTTTGAAGATTGCCTCAAAAAGCTCACCTTGTTTGCCAGAATCATCGGCAACACTGTCTGTGTGACCTCATGTTTGGTCTGTCGACGGGAGTGACGAAGCCGATGGCATCGCTACTTTGGCCGCTACAGCGTTTATTGTGCGGCCACAAGGCGACGGCGGTGGTGTTTGGCACGGGTATAGCACAGGAAAGCTTTCTTCCCTACTCTGTGCTCTTTGGACGGCGCTTCGTTAGTCTGGCTTTCTCAGTTTTCATAATCCGCGCCGGTGGCACTCCGGTTCTTACCAAATAGTGCGTCATAAGTACATAGGGTGCCCGTATCGGTTTCGGTTTGCACATCACACTTTTTTGCTTATTAAAAATTATTTTATAATTTCCTGAACATTTTAGCTATATGGCTTCTGACAAGAGTGTCTCATCAACTTAGAACCATCATTACCTTGACATGGTTGAAAAATCGCCGGATTTGGTGTTTTAAACTGCGAAACAAGCCATGAAAATATGCTTGAAGGGCGTTTTCTTGAGCTTGTTGTTTTTCTGTGTACTCGTAAACTGTGGCGCGTCAAAGACCTAGACAGAGACAGTGAGAGGCGTTTCTGTTTTCCTGCCTGCATCTTTCACGTGCAACAGTTTACATGTTACATCGTATTAACGAGTTCTTGTCTTCATCTTGTAATAACCGAAGTTGGCGAACACGACTTCATTCAGCTTTATGAATACCACCAGAAGAAAGTGTTGAGCTTCTGTGAATTGCTCGGGCAGTTATACAGCTTTCAGCACTGATGTTAACTTGAATTCGGTCCTCAGGATCATGTTGTGAAGACAAGATTATGTGTTTCATTACATCTTCGGCTGTATTCGAGGTGCTGAGCGAAAGATTGCTCAGTTTAAACAGTGTTAAAAACTTCCCCAGAAAGACAGGACTAGAAAGGGCACGCTCCTATGTTCTTCTTGTTCCATCTTTTCAGCGCTGTTGTTGTTAATATAATGTTGTAGACTTTTCAGTGTTTTAAAAGTGGTCTAATTGATTCTGTTCCAAAATTCACTATTCCGACGCGCCTTCTTGACGGGGATTTGCAACCGCACACTGCTAAACATGATAAATGTGTGCATCCCATCAGATCAGAGTAACTGAGATGCTTTTTCACCATTAGTCACCTATGCCTACAATACTCCCACGCAAGCTTTTCGATGTGTTTTTCCTGTTCTACTGATGAAAACTCTCTTGTACCATGGAGAAACTGCTTCCATACCGACCCAACGTTTGGGAACGCCCACTGTCGTCTAAAGAGGCGAGATACACTAGCTCGTAAACATACAACCACCACACTCATAGTCGTGAAATGCTGTGGCATGACAATGACGCGTCTTCACCAGACCTCCTGACTATATTCTCTCGTTTGGTTGTGGATTTCGTTTCACAGCAACAAACAAGTCTTTGGAGCGCTATGATCACGCCTTTATCGCATCAAAGGACTCGCGTCTTCTGTCTGACATGGCGGTCATGCATGGTTCATGGCGACAGACTTAAAGCGTATCATGACCGCTTGATAGTACCTATGCGTTCATATGCCAGAATAGCTGATCCCTCAAGGGGAAAACCGTAGTGAAGAAGAAGAAGAAACTCTCGGTTTTGTGTTTCTTTGCGCGAGATCTGCGTTTCTATCGGACCAGTGCATTGTCCCCACTCCTGTCTCAATAAATTGTCATACAAAAGTTGGATAGAAGTTAAGGAGAAAAAGCCGGCTGTATAGCTACTGAAATGGTAACGACAAACTAGGCAAGAGGACACTTTACAAAAATTAAGGCGTTGGGCTTTGCCGATTCCAGCGAGAACGGGTTGTCATAGCACACATAGTTATAAAGCGACTTTGTTGCTGCCTAGTTTTCATTTTTCTGCATCATGGTAAGCCAGGGCTTAAATATTTGCACTGCCGAACAGTATGAGTGCACGTTACCTATTTCCTCTGATGTGATGTTGATATGAAAAAGAACAATGAAGACTGTAAGTATTTCTTTCGTGGAGAAACGGAAAAAAAGGAAAGTTGTAAAGGAAAACACATGGAATGAATCGCACAAAAATGCTGTGTGCGAAGTGTCCACCATGCACTTCCATGGGACAGCTGTTCTGCATTTTTCAAACTTGTACTTGCACACTCTCCTAAAAAATAGCTAGTACCATTTTGTGCTAAAATCATGCTTGCATTTATTTTAAAACTACGCCTCTGTGTCTATACGAATGTGTCAAAGAGCTTGCCTGTTCGAAGCCACAGTTATTTGTCTTCGTGCATCTGTTCTTTAGAGTTGAAATTTAACCATCATCATGAAACTTATGATCCCAAGATTGTTTAAGGTGTAGAAAGGAAGAAGATCTTGCCACTGTGGGTCACGCTTTCAGCGAGAGGAGCCGAGCGCGACCTGTGGCCCTTAGCGCGGCGATTCCTGTGTCGGTTGCTACCGCCCGCTTGCTGTATCATAGGCCTGCTGTACAAGTATACTACTTACGCCAATAAACCCTGTTTTAGAATGGTGGAGGTGCTGGATAACTCAACATGGAACTCCGCAACAGGAAACTACCTGCCATCCCAGATATGGCTGATGAAAACACCCAGCAAGATACGACCCAGCCTCCGATGGTCATTATGCCCACTGCACTACGCATGCGTGATTCACTTTTTTTCGACGGTGCCGATGAGCAAGACGTAGAAGATTGGCTGTCGACATTTGAAAAGGTAGGCGCAAGCAACAAGTGGGACGACACTTCGAAGCTACAATATGTACCCTTCTACCTGAAAGGTGTTGTGAGTCTCTGGTTTAACCACCACCACTCAAAATTCCCCACTTGGGGTGCTTTTAAGCTACGCAATACCGATGTGTTTGGTCGCCCCGAGGTGCGCATGCTTCGTGCCGATCAGTGCCTACGGGAACGCGCACAGCTTTAAGGGGAAGGCTGTACAAGCTACATCGAGGATGTGCTCGCCTTGTGCAAGCGCCTTGACCCTTCAATGATAGAAGTAGACAAGATCAAACACAACTTGAAGGGGATAGACGATGACGCCTTCCAGATGCTGCTGGCCAAGGACCCACGTACCGTGTCCGAACTCGACACTCTTTGCCAGAGCTTCGAGGAGTTGCGCAAACAACGGGTCATGACACGGTCCCCAGCGGCTACCAACGAAAGCCTCGTGGCGTTGACCCTCGGTGGAGACCACAACACAAAAATGTCGGAAATCAAACGATATGTGCGCGAAGAGGTGGCCCGACAACTTTCGTACCGGCCGTATCTACCGGCACCGGAACCTCCTTCTGAGCGTCTCGCGCCCGCCATCAGGCAAGTAATAGAGGCGCAGGTCTCTGAAGCACTGCCATCCATCTCTCAGACAGCACCTGTCACCACGCCATTGACATATGCTGCTATCGCTGCTACTCCGCCCCTACCTCCGCTTGGGCCGACTACCGACTATTCAGTACCCGTCGCTCATCCTCACGACGCTGCTACCGTTCTCCGTCCCCTCTGCGTCGCCGACCGAACCCCGTAGAGACGGAAATTTGACAGCTGCAGCTCCGGAGGCATGAGCTGCGAAATCGTCACCATGTAGAAGTCGTCGCCCGTCCACCACAAACGTTCTGGAAGTGTTTTTGAAAGTCTCCGAACTCTTGCGCTTGTTGACACCGGTGCCGACGTATCTGTGATGAGTCAAAAACTCTGCCGTTCAATACGAAAAGTAACGACGCCACCTTCCGGCGTTTTGATAAATACCGCGAACGCGCAACCACTTCCACCAGTCGGGGCATGTACGGCGAAAGTAATCATTCAAAACGTCCTGTACCACATCGAGTTTCTCGTGTTGACCGCTTGTTCCCACGACGTGATACTTGGATGGGATTATTTGTCGCGTCACCACACCGTAATTGACTGCGCTCGCGCGCAGCTAGAATTTTCCGTATTTTCTTATGCACCATCTACCGTCAATGAGCGCACTCACCTTGGTAAGCTTCTCGTTGCTTCCGACATTGATGTTCCTCCTCTTAGTGCTATCGTTGCCCCCGTCAATCGCACTGAATTGTCCGGCTCTACCGTTGTGTTCTCCCCATCTGAGGTTTTCAGTAGCCGCCACGGTACGTCTATGCCGTACGCCGTTCTGCCACTTCACCAAGATACTTCCGGAATTTTCGTTTGTAATGTCTAGCTCATGCCCTCTCACCTTAAGAGCTCAAGAAACACTGGGCTATGTTCTTCCTGTTGATGACAACGTTATTGTGCCTTTTGGGTCCCATGACCCTGGCCAGCAACTTCAACTGAACGCTGTTACTCCTCTTTTTTCGTGGGATGACTACTTCTCAGATATCTTCAGTCGCTTCATCGACAGCAAGCTTTCTCTGGATCAACGGGACCAGCTAATAACCCTGCTCCATGAATTGCGAGGTTCATTTGACCTTCCTCAAAAGGTACTGAGTCAAGCTAACGCCCTCGCTTACACAATCTACACTGGAGCGCACCCTCCTTTGCAGCAACGCCCCTACCGCGTATCGCCCAAGGAAAGAAGTGTAATTGCAGAGAAGGTGGACGATATGCTTCAGCGCAGTGTCATCAAGCCATCTTCTAGCCCTTGGTCTTCACCTGTTGAGCTAGTGAAGAAAAAAGGCGGTTCGATTAGATTTTGTGTCGACTACCAGCGACTGAACAAAATTTCACGGAAAGATGTATACCCTTTTCCCCGAATTGATGACACTATCGATTGCCTACAAGGTGCGGAATTCTTTTCTTCATTAGGCTTAGGTTCAGGTTACTGGCAGGTTCCGATGGCAGAGTGTGACCGTCTCAAAACAGCGTTCATTACGCCGGATGGTCTATACGAATTCACAGTTATGCCATTCGGTCTGTGCATTGCACCTGCAACGTTTGAGAGAATGATGGATAGCATTTTACGCGGCCTTAAATGGCACTTATGCTTATGTTACCTTGATGATGTTATCGTATTCTCTCCTGATTTTCCTACCCACGTCGACCGTCTGGGCACAATTCTTCAGTGCCTTACTAAAGGGAACCTCCAACTTAACCTAAAGGAGTGCCACTTCGGGGCTCGCCAACTTACTATAATTGGTCATGTTGTGTCAAACGGCGGAATTCGCCCCGACCCGGACAACCTTCGAGCCGTAGCCGACTTTCGGAAGCCTACTTCACTCAAAAACCTTAGGAGCTTCATCGGCTTGTGCTCGTATTTTCGCCGTCTCGTCCACATCTTTGCATCAATAATAGCCCCACTTACACAACTACTGAATAGTCCAGCTAATCTTTCGAACTGGACCACTCCATGTGACGGAGCCTTCCTTACACTGCGCCGCCTGCTTAGGTCACCACACATTCTACGACATTACGACCCAAGTGCCCCCACTGAAGTGCATACAGACGCCAGTGGAGTTGACCTGGGAGCAGTACTCGCGCGACAACATCCCCGTATTCCAGAGTACGTTATCGCATATGCAAGTCGCGACACTACTCAGTAACTGAGAAAGATTGCTTCGCAATCGTTGGAGCGTTTTGCAAGTTTTGTCCTTACTTGTACGGACAGAGTTTCGACGTTGTGACAGACCCCCACGTAATTTGTTGGTTGGCGTCTCTAAAAGATCCTTCAGGTCACCTTGGACGTTGGGCTCTTCACCTACAAGAATTTGACATTTGTGTTGTCTACCGCTCAGGACGAAAACACTCTGATGCGGACGCCCTCTCACGATCACCAATGAGATCCACCGCAGACCTGCCTTCGGACGCCAACTTACCCATCGCTCCCATCTCCGTCTCAAGCATGTCGTCTGAACAACGGAAAGACCCATGGATAACATCTCTCCTTAACATTCTTTCTGACTCCTTAAAGTCTGCGTACCCACGCGCTCTTCGCCGCGAAACCACACATTTCGATATGTGGGACGCACAACTCTACAGCAGAAACTACCATGCGGATGGTCGTAAATGGCTCTTGGTTATACCACGCCACATGCAATCTGACGTCTGTGCGTATTTTCATGCCGAACCACGTTCTCACGCTGGTGTCTTGAAAACATATCACCGGATCTGCCAGCATTACTACTGGAGTGGTATGTACACCTTTGTACAAAAATACATTCGGTCCTGTTCATTATGCCAACGGCGAAAGACAGTGCCCCATTCACCCAAATAATTACAGCCTCTACCGTGTCTAGGCGCGCCCTTTCGACCGCGTTGGAATCGATCTATATGGTCCCCTTCTGTTCACTGCCGCTGGAAATCGATGGATCATTGTCGCCGTCGACAATCTGACGAGGTATGCTGAAACAGCTCCACTACCTACGGCTGGTGCACGTGACGTAGCCAATTTCGTCTTGCGACGCTTAGTTCTGCGTCATGGGGCACCACGGGAACTACACTGAGTGATGGAGGGCGTGTCTTTTTGTTCGAAGTTGTACAACTCCTTCGGGCATGCCGCATGGTTCACCGCACTTCTACAACCTACCAACCGCAGACCAACGGTCTAATTGAGCGCTTCAACAGAACGCTAGGAGACATGCTCACAATGTATGTCAATTCCGACCAATAGAATTGGGATGTCATTCTCCCATTTGTGACTTATGCGTACAACACCACGACGCAGTCAAACACAGGCTTTTCGCCTTTCTTTCTTCTATAAGGCGTGAGCCACACCTTGACAATATTTTGCCGTATCTTCTCGACGCCTCAAGGTTCAACCCTCTTTCTGAAATTGTGCACTACGCTGACGAGTTTCGTCAGTGGGCCCGATCAGTCACCTCGGACAAGCAAGCACCCGAAAAAGACCGCCACTACCGTGACCAGAAAGTCGAGACTTTTGCCGTGGGCTCGCTCGTCTGGCTCCGACTGCCCTTCCACTCCCCAAGTCTGTCCTCCAAGTTCACCCCCAAGTTTCACGGTCCTTATCACGTCGTCGAACGTTGATCTCACGTCACATACATGATCGAGCTGGTCACGCCATCTACAGACAGACGACGCCTTGGTCGTGAGACTGTCCACGTGAGTCGTCTCAAGCCCTATCACGACCCACTCATAATCTTGTCATCTTGACTTGCCAGGATGGCTCGTCTTCGTCGCTCGGGTATTGTAGAGAGGAAGAATATTATGTGCCGAGTGGGTCACGCTTTTCAGCGAGAGGAGCCGAGCGCGAGCTGTGGCCCTGAGCGCTGCGATACCTGTGTCGGTTTCTACCGCCCTCTTGCCGTATCATAGACCTGCTGTACAAGTATACTACATCCGCCAATAAACCCCGTTTCAAAGCTCTAAATAAATTACAAATTAGCACAATGGCGTACATACGGTACACTTGCCCTCACATTTGGGCAGTTTTTTTTTTGACAACTGCTTTTAAGCATAGCAAAAAAGCTCACTACACCACTAGATTGTAACAGCCCCAGTCCTGAGGCACATTGGTGGAGAAACTGAATTTTTTGGCTCCAGGCGCAGTCAAATTCGTCCTTGCTGTCATCTTTTTAACTGTATTTCGTGCAATATACCTTTGTACTTCATTAATAAAAAACCTTTTTGCAAAGCATTAAGAAAATGATTCATATAAGCAAGTCTACTTGTTCATTTACATGAAACTAAATTGCGAAGTGTGTCAATTTTGTGATTTATTACCACCTCAATTGAAGCTCTCATGTAGATTTCTGTGAGGGTTGTGTAGATGGAAAAGTACATATTGAACTTTTTGGTCACCAGCATGACGACTGACACAGGAAGCGAGTAAGACTGCAGTAGCATCACAATCCTTAATTTTTTAACTTTCTGCGGTAGTCGTCAGGCAACTAACCCAATATATTATAACGGTTTAATTGTAAACATTTCGACATAAAAAAGTTAGACAGGAACAAACACACCGAATGAAAGGCCAACTCCGGCGATTTTTTTGAGGATAAAGGATCTCAACGAAATTCTCTGGGAACCTTATTTTGCAGAATTCCGTCATTTATGCCAAAAAAGAGTTTTTAGAGATGCACTGATTGTTTGCAAATGAATTTAGAAGATTGCCTCAAAAAGCTCACCTTGTTTGCCAGAATTATCGGCAACACTGTCTGTGTGACGTCAGGTTTGGTCTGTCGACGGGAGTGACGAAGCCGATGGCATCGCTATTTTGGCCGCTACAGCGTTTATTGTGCGGCCACAAGGCGACGGTGAATGTTTGCCACGGGTATAGCACAGGAAAGTTTTTTTCCTGCATCAGATTTTTTTTTGGATGGTGCTTCGTTAGTCTGACTTTCACAGTTTTCATAATCCGCGCCGGTGGCACTCCGGTTCTTACCAAATACTGTGTCACAAGCAGACAGGGCGCCTGGATTGGTTTCGATTTTGCACTTTCTTCCTTGTTAAAATAATTTTCAAATGTCCTAACATTTCATTTATTGGGCTCATGACAAGGGTGTCTCGGGAACATAGAACCACCATTACCTTAACAGGGTTGAAAACTCGCCACAGTTGGCCTCTAAAACTACAAAACAAGGCATTATAAAGTGCTGGAAGGGCGTTTTCTTGAGCTTGTTATTTTTCTGTATACTCGTAAACTGTGGCGCGTCAAAGACGTAAACAGAGACAGCGAGAGGTGTTTCTGTATTCCTTTCTGCAACTTTCACGTGCAACAGTTTACATGTTACTTCGCATAAACGATTTCTTGTCTTCATCTTGTAATAACCGAAGTTGGCGAACACGACTGCATTCAGCTTTATAAATACCAGCAGAAGAAAGTGCTGATCTTCCGTAAATTGCTCGGGCAGATATATAGATTTCAGCACTGATGTTAACTTGAATTCGATCCTCAGTTCATAGACAAGATTATGTGCTTCATTACATCTTCGGCTGTATTCGAGCTGCTCGGCTGAAAATTCCTCGGTTTCAACAGTGTTAAAAACTGCCCCATAAAGACAGGACTAAAAAGGGCGCGTTCCTATGTTCTTCTTGTCCCATCTTTTCAGCGCTGTTGTTGTTGATATATTGTTGTAGACTTTTCAGTGTTTTAAAAGTGGTTGCTTCAACATTCGCAAACTATTCGAATAGTATGCTACCACTTGTGCTTGATTTGATGTCATTACTAATTGACTCTGTTTCAAAATTCACTATTCCGACGCACCTTCTTGACGGGGATTTTCAACCGCACACTGCATAACATGATAAAAGTGTGCATCCCATCAGATCAGAGTAACGGAGACGCTTTTTCACCATTAGTCACCTATGCCTACAATACTCCCACGCAAGCTTCCACTGGCTTTTCGATGAGTTTTTTCTGTTGTACGGACGAAAACCCTCTTGTACCACGGACAAACCACTTCTATACCGACCCGACGTTTGGGAATGCCCGCTGTCGTCTGAAGAGGCGAGACACACTAGCTCGTAAACATACAACCACCACACTCATAGTCGCCAAAACCTGTCACAAGACAATGACGCGTCTTAACCAGACTTCCTGACTATATGCTCTCGTTTGGTTGTGGATTTCATTCACAGCAACAAATAAGCTTTTGGAGCGCTATGATCGCGCCTATATCGCGTCAAAGGACTGCGTCTTCTGTCTGACATGGAGGTCGTGCATGGCGACAGACTTAAAGCGTATCATGACCCCTTGATAGTGCCTAGCGTTAATATGCCAGAATAGCTGATCCCTCAAGGGGGAAACCGTAGTGAAGAAGAAGAAGAAACTCTCGGTTGTGTGTTTCTTTGCGCGAGATCTGCGTTTAATATCATACCAGTGCATTGTCCCCACTCCTCTCTCAATAAATTGTCATACAAAAATTGGATGGAAGTTAAGGAGAAAAAGCCGGCTCTATAGCTACTGAATGGTAACGGCAAAATAGGCAAGAGTACATTATACAAGAATTAAGGGGTTGGGCTTTGCCGATTCCAGCGAGAGCGGCTTGTCATAGCACACATAGTTATAAAGCGACATTCAGTGAACAGGAGAGATGAACATACGCGTAGGAATGTAAGAAACAATGGAACATGCTTAATCAAATGTGAAATGGTTAATCCGGGTGCGTGTGAAGGCAGTAGCCTAAATTGAACTTAAGGTTTTAGAGATAACCTTGGAAAAGTAAACAGGTCGGTGAGAGGAATGAGTGAGAGATGATTCGAGCATTTGTGGTGGAATATCAGGCAGATAGAAATAGCAAAACAGGGGTAAGGAAAGGGTATTTCCCGCTTAAACTCTGACGGATAGGCTGCAAAGTTATTTTTCTAGGGTGATATCTTTAATTCATAAGAACAAGATTATACCATAACAACAATAACATATCATTATTATTTAGATGAAGAAGAAGAAGAAGCAGAAAAAGAAGAAAAAGAAGAATTTTAGATGAAGAGGTAATCTTTTTTTGGCCGATCCCTGTGACAGGGTACAAGCCATGGCTGTGGATTTATCATCATCATCATCATCATCATCATCATCTGAACTAGGTGAAGTACAGGGTGCCGTCCCGTCACACAGGGAACGCTATTTCATCCATACGTCCACTGACATCGACAAAAAACTCGTACGTCTCCCTGTTCGCTGTCCTAAGGTTCCTCAAAGGCGAAAACCGCCTTCTTTTTCACTTTCGATTTGATTGCAGATATAGTCCCGCCCTCCAAAGACTGGCGCATTATCTCATGCGTCTGCCCTATGTTGTTGACATCTGAATTGAGACTGTTGCACTCTTATTCAAAGAATATTTACTTTTCTCACGATATAGGTACGAATATGAACCTCCGCGCTGTAGCGATAATCGTCCACACCCTTCGCTTATCTAACACGAGTGAAAAGTGGAAGTTACCCACCGCAAAAAAAAAAATAACAATTGTATTACCGCCCTACTGCGGCACGCAGCCCCGAAATTTCAAAAGTACCCTAGAAGCATGGTAATTTCTCTGTTTGACAGCTTCGCCATGGTTGTCTAGTGGGTACTCGGCTGCTGACCCACAGGTTGCGGGATCGAATGTTGGATGCGGCGGCAGCATTTTCAATAGAGGTGATACTTCTTAGGCCCGTGTGCTCAATTTTAGGTGCGCGTTAAGGAACCCAAGGTGGTCGAAATTTCCGGAACCCTTCACAACGGCGTCTCTCATATTCATATGCTGGTTTTGGGTCGTTAAACCCCACATATCATAAAATCAAATCTCACGGTTGGCAACTATGGTTCGCGATGAGTTCTCACGTTTGAATAATTTGCGCCACCTCAGCTAGTCATGCACTATAGTGTCAAGAATGTTCTAGGAAATATAGATCTGTTCAGAAAACGTTCACGCCGTGTTGATGTCTGTGGCAATAAGTTATCGACCACTTTTCGTTCGAACTTTCCCGCCCGAAATGAATTGACCTTTGCACGTGTGCGAAACCATAACGACGACGATTAAGAAGGAACATCAGCGCGTGCCTGGAAGACCTCCATTTCTTAATGCGATTGAGCGACGCCATCCGTCAAGAAGTTACTTTCTGTCGAGCAAGAGGCGACCTGAGTATCTCTCAAGGTGTCATGGAGAGAGCACCTGGATACGCGAGCCCTACGCCTCGGCTTTCACAGCGACATGCCCTTCGGCAGTGCGGCTTCAGGCGAGATTCCATTCTTATTCGTCTTACTGAATGTTCTAGACAACTGAAGCCGCAGAAACCCAACTGTATTACCTGCAAACGACGCCGGCTGCAAGGTTCTCGACAGCACGGTGCACATTAAAGAGTGCTGCAGCTGACGCTCGCCTCACCACGATCTCGAGGACCACGACCTTCGAGCGGCTGCGCCAACATCTTCAGCAAAGTACACCTGCACGAGCACAGCGGCGGCGGCGACTGGGCTGGTGAGAGCGAGTGCAGCCAGAGGAAAATCACGGCTTTCAAGCCACGCGACTTCCCAGTGAACTCTGTCGGCATCCTCAGCGTGCGCGGTGGGTCCGGCCGGCCATTCTACCAGGGCTGTCTCCAACGTCCACGGCCTGCGTTGAGATATCGAGATGCCGGCATGGCTGCAATGCCTAGAGGTCTGCAGGACTATGATGCCGTGGCGATGCCTCTACGTCAGCTCGCTCAAGTACCGGCGTTTGTGTAGGCGCAATGACTCGGTGGGATTTGTAGGGTGTGGGTGCCGCCGGCCAGCATCACCTGCGCCTCAACATTCGGACGTTTAAAGTAGGAATTTGTATTTTCACTGCAATTTTTTTCTTTTACATACTTCTTAATTTGTCTAAATGTGATAAATACAAGCTTTGATTGTGTCGACTGATTTTGTAATTTATTGAAAACCATTTGGTGGGTTAAACTGAAGTTGCTGCAAATATATGATCCAAGCAATTGGCCACACACCACGTACGTTATTCTTTCCTGAAAACCCACAAGCACCTTTTAAGTGAAACATTCACAATATGATTCTTACGAGTTTCACAACCGAAAACGACGGGATGAGCGACGTACGCTGCCCTGGATGGTTCCGGCAATGTCACTCACTTATAGGGTTACGTAACGTGCGTCTAAATCTGATTAACGCAATAAATTTTCATGGGCCTCTAGCTTTTCTCCTGCGTCGAAATTGTTCTGCCGTGGGCTGGCTCCCTTCCTGCATGAGGCTCCTGCATGGGTCTTTTACTACAGCCAACCGAGTCCCGCGCCGACCTTATCGGGGGAGCTCCATGTCCTGGGTTTGTGACATACCACACAGGCATATTGATGTTAGCATGCGCATTCTCCACGAGGCACGTCACCCTATACAAAACACGGGGTTCGCACAAATCGAACGCAAAAAGCAAAGCTATGGTGACTGCAAGGAGCCACATTAGCTTGGAAAGCATTGCAAGCCAAACATATCGTTCTGAGAATGAGTCAGCTTGTCGCGTGGAAGCTTGTTTTCTGGGTAGACCTTTCTCCGCACGCTGATGGCGAGAATCGCCAGTGTGTACCATGATACGTCCCTTTTAATGGTGACTCTTTGTGAAGGTGTTGGGGGCTCGGCAAGCATTCGTACAGCCTTTCGCCTGTAATCGTGCGCATGTAGACGACATCGCCTCTTTGCGCGAATTTTCTGCCGCATATATTACAAATGGGGCGTTTTACATCTGCGCGTGCATATGATCAAGTTTTCGCGCAGGCACGAACTTGTTTTCAAGACTTTTTTTTGACCCAAACGACACTACGAAGTAAATGTATGCCGTCTTTTTTTCTGGACGTATGAGTTCGACCTCGTCACGGCTATTATCATCGTCATCATGTGCCTGTCTACGCTCACTGCAGGGCAAAGGCTTCTCCCATGACACGCCAATCAACCCGGTCTTGTTCTTTCCGTTGCCACGTTATACCTATGAACTTCTTAATTATATCCGCCTACCTAAGTTTCTGCGTTTGCCTTGTCTGGAAATTCATTCAGTTACCCTTAGGAACTAGCGCATATCTTGCCTACGTGCTACGCGTGCCCAGCTCATGTTCATTTCTTCTTCTAGGCTTCCACTATCTGAAGAGGTTCTGAATTCGCGAATTTATTGGTAATTCAGGATCCGCGACCTCTTGCAACATGTCTACCCCTCACCGCCGTCACGCACGCGCGCAGGGGCCCAACACGGGAGAGATTGACACGTGACGAGGTTACATCACCGTTAGGGTCAAGCTGCCGCCCTGCGGGGACTTTGCGCCTGGCCGCCTGCGTCACTCAGTCAGCTCAGCTTGTTTGCTTTACGGTTGTGCCTTGTTCCTGCTGGGATCTTATGCCTGGCGAAGCATCAGTTCTGCCCGTTCATCAGTTCTGCCGATTAGGGATTTCTGCTATCCGACATTCACTAGTTGTTTCGTGCAAGGTCGAAGAGGACTCCCGACGCCGAGTTGCTGCGCGACATATGGCTGCCGCAGCCCTTACGGTCGCAATGAGATCCCTTTTCACAAGTCTCCTCGGGATCAGAAAATGACTGCAAATTGTACCGCTGCACTTACAAGAAAATACTTCGAACCTACGAGATGGAGCGCGCTGTGGCGGTTGCAAATCTGCTGAATTTCGAGGCAGCAGGAGCACTCTTCCTCTTTCCCCCTTTGCACGCAGTGCGTGCATGAGCACCTATGGCGAAAAGACGTGTACAAAGATATCAGTACGCATAATTGAAATCAGCTATTCTACCCGACAGTCGCATGCTTCTAGTGCAGCTAATATACCGTTTGCATTTTAGCACATCGTCACTGTAGTACTGGGCAAAATTGAGAAAAAGCGACGGTATTGAAAGTACTATACAGAACTCCAATATATGAGCCAAACTTTTCTTACGTATATTGCAGCGCCGTTCAGAGCACATGTCACCACTGTGGCAATAGTGACACTCGTCTGGAGATGGTTTTTTCTCGCGGTAGCAAAATGACTGAACGAATGCGTCTTGCCCGCTGTGAAGTACGATACTGACTGCATTAACAACGATGCACTGTGACCTGTCAAACCCATTAACAGCTGATGTTTCTGCACGCTGCCCACGCCTAGGGAGGACCATGCCAATACGTGGCTAAAAGCGAGTGCCGATGTTTCTATTTCTTATCTAATTTGATATCCACTGATAAGCGAAACATTCGTAACTTTGATTGATTTGTGAGGTTTAACGTCCCGAAACCACGATATGACTATGAGAGACGCCGTAGTGGAGGGCTCCGGAAATTTCGACCACCTGGGGTTCTTTACCGTGTGGAACATTCGTAACACTTTACTATACAGTGAAATTAAAAACTGGCCCACATCTTATACGTGCCAGTCTATGTTTCCGACGTGGGTGAAGGTGGCTGGTTGGGACTCGCATTTCTCCGCCGCCTCAGTCGTCGCTCTTAAAGTGGCGACCGGCTCGAAGTTGCACGGATGTACAGCGAATTCGGTCCGACTTCTACAGTTCGTGATACTTGCAGCAACTACCTGATTTCCATGATAAACACGGCATTGACTGCCGGCGAGCGCAGTCAGCTCTCCTCACCTTCCTGAGCGTGACGTCGTGGAGCACCGACCAATCACAGCGACGGCGAGACTCGCCATGGCGGCCGTGGCACCTTTCGCTTGTTTTCTGCAAAATAAAGTTATTCGCGTTCGTTTATGCAAAATGCCGACTTGATTTTTGAGTTCGCCGCACGAAATTACGTATTATGATGCCATATTCTCATTTTTTATTTTTCAAAGTGTTTCAGTGTCCCTTTAACCCCAGTTTTTCCCTGACCCACTCTGCCCTCTTCTTGCCTCTTAAGGTTACACCTATCATTTTCCATTCCGTCGCTCACTGCGTCGTCCTCAATTTAAACTGAACCCTTTTTGTAAGCCTCAAGATTCAGCTGTTATATACCTACAACTTCAGGGTTAGTTTCTGATTACCATTCATGTTTTCAGAATGCTTGTCATACCTGATCCACCCCATAATCGATGAACGATTATTTGATTAATCAATGAAGGTCTCACCCATATTCCAATAATTGTAGTTGATTTTCACCTTTCAAACTTTCGAATTAGATTAATGAAACTCTTCGATTACTCGATTACGGCAACTGCCACCCCACCCCCAATACCGCCCCTTGGTCGGCACGCATAAGTGCGAGGCGATTCATGCCGAGACGCACAATTCGAATGCACTGATTGGTCGGGGAAAAAAACTCTAGGCACTTGCGGAAGCCGAAGCACAGGCACAGTGAAAGCAAGAAAAGTGGCTTTTGATAGCCTTTTCGAAACACTCATTGGGTGACTACTGCAAGGCACTTGCTTGACACCCACTAGGGCATTATTAATAAATTTTCGGTGTTGTAGGCCGGCATTCGCTATAATATTTATTGTCATTCTTCTGAGAAGTGTGGTGTCCGCTAAACACTTGCAAGGAATTGTGTGCTAATTATTTCATGCAGTGGCTGGCGACGATGAGAAAATATGGCTGAAGTGGGTATGCGCCGCAGTTATTAGGAGAACAAGAACAAGCTTTTGTAATCGTTTGCAGTATTGGATGGCCCACTTGTTACGCTATTCGCACTGTGAGACGACTGGTTGTTCTTTCGCTCAAGCGAGACTCTGAATTCCTGTGCTTTTCTTCTCAGTGCTAGCTCATTGACTTGATTCTAGCATATCCGTTTCTGTTGTTCCTTCTTCAAGTCCAGGCGATGTCGAGACTAGTATACCATGCAATTGTCACTGCATTGTACCTTGCCAAGCACTTTCACATCCTGCACGGTGCCTGAGTGTGCACTCGGTACAAAGTCTATTTCGTTCTTATTTTCACCATTAGGGCTCCTCCATATCCCCCTACGATTCTCTAGTTTTTGTTAGAAGGTATTCAAGAGCCGTAAATTTTGTGTTCTGAAAATTCTACTAATAACTTCCCACTGGCATCTCTAGTTCCGAGGCCATAATCTCCTACTGCCTATGTCCAGCCTGCTTCTTCCCCACCTTGGCATTAAATTCGCCATTCAATATAGAATACTAGGTATGTTTTTACCTTACTCGTAGCTGATTGTGCGTATTGATAGAAGCTTTCAACTGACTTGTCATCATGGCTGGATGCAGGCGCACAAGCCTGTGCCACCTTCAACTTGTACTTATTATTCGGTTTAATTATGATACCTACCACTTTCATTATTGCTATAGTGTACCTTTATTTTACCGGCTATATTACTGTAGATAAGGAACTAAGGACCTTCCCATTCCGTAACATTGTATAGGCCTCATCTGTCCTTCTAACCTCACTGGGCCCTATTACACTCCATCGACCACCGTCTAGCTTCTCGAATAGTACAGCTAAACTTGCCTCACTTGATAAGGTTAACAAGAGTTTCGTTTACTAAGAGATGAACATGGGTGAAAAATGTAAGTATGAAAGCAATTGTGCTAGCAGCAGTTGTTTCATTTAAGCAGCAGCTCCGTTCAAGAGATTTCTGTTTACTGTGAGTCTACGGTATTAGCAACAACTTGATAGTTTGGGCGAGTCTGTTCGTGATGCGAATAACTTGAAAGACAGCAAAAAACAACAAAGAAAAAACACACACAGCTAGACTGCATTCGCATTCAGTGCTAGTCATGTTGTATGTATTCCTTTTTTGTCGTCATTTTTCGCACTGCTTCTAATTCTTCTTATCCCAGTAGCTAAGTCAAAAAAGCAAAGTGACTTCAACCAGTGACTTCCTCTCCATGTAAGCTTCATCTTTCATCCTCATAAAATATGGCTATATTGATTTGATACATGTTTTAAAATTACCTTTTTATGATAAATCATTTTGTTTGATCACAAAAGCTCATATGTACCACAGAACTTGCAGAAAATGCAGTTATAAAAAGAACATTTCATGTGTTTTCTCTCTAAAAGATTCCGACACACAGATGCTCCTTCTAAAAGAGTCTTGCCACATTTCTTGAAACATTGCTAATCTGTGTTGAAGTGAAGGCTCCTATGAACATGTGAGCCGAATTTTATATTGCCCTGCATATAGCAAAGACTTTGAATTTTCCTATGAAGGACAGTCAAACATTTTTTGCTTTCTCTTTCCCAATGTCATTCCCAACTGAGCAACATGTGGACAAAACAGGAAAAGTCTGATTTCATAAAAGGTGTCCAGTGAACAATCTCGGACGCCACATACTCGTCGTGTAGGTACTGCTGCTGCCATAAATTACTGCCACATGCTGGTGCAGTGCACATCAGAAACAGACGTAGAACATGGAAAACACAAAACTATGCCTAGAAGCAAGACACAAGAACTAACTGGCTTATTGCGATGATGCCCCTACCGCACAACAGCAAAACCTTGCACAACCATCACACATAACAGTACATCATGAAGACCAACTTAACAATCAGATTTATGAATACCAGCAACAGCAAGTGTGGAGCTTCCATAAATTGATCTGGCAGATATATAGCTTTCAGCACGGATGTTAACCTAAATTCTGTCCTGAGGTTCAGGTTGTGAAGGCAAGATTATGTGTATCATTACATGTTTGGCTGTATTTAAGGCGCTCGGCTAAAAATTGCTCAGTTCCAACAGTGTTAAAAACTGCCCCCAAAAAAACAGGACAACAAAAAACGCACGCCTACGTTCTTCTTGTCCCATCTTTTTAGCGCTGTTGTTGTTGATAAAATGTTGTAGACTTTTGGGTGTATTTTTTTTTTTTTTTCAATCAATCAACTTTTATTTCTCATAGAGAAATATGGGGGGTGACGGAAAAAAAGCCGCAGTACTGCGGCTTGACAAAGCTCCGGCCCCCTACAAAGTCCGGCAGTAACAATGATCAACCACACAAAAATTGATTTTGCTGGAAATAAAACATTTGATTTGAATGCACATTGACAGGAAGAGGCAAATGTAGCGATTTCTAGGAGAAACATGGGAGGACTTGTCTTTATACATCATTATACATAGTAATACACATTCATAAGACTTATGGAAAAAAGGACAAAAAAGAAAAAAACACGAACAGTTGTAGGTAATGTTACGTGTACAACAGAAGTTGATAAATAGTCCAACAAAAAACTGCAAAGGCAATAAAATCAGTATTACACTGAGAACATAAAAAACGTTAAAAAACATGCCGTAGTCATTGGTAAACGACATGAACGTAACAGTCATTTGAACGAAATCTAAAACAGGTAGTAGTTACCAACACTGAGCACATTTCTCTAGTATGAGAAATGTTATAGCCTCGGTTTATTATGTGGACCATGATAATAAGTCCTATTGGTGAAAAGAAGATTACAATTTCAACGCACAGTACAAAAAAAAAAAAAATTCATATGAAAAAAAAAAAACAAAAAAAGTAAACAATTTCCGAAAGAGAATGAGCAAGCCAAACGCACGCAGTCAAAAAGAGAAAAAAAGAGAAAAAAAACGCCATGTGCAAACAGATGAACCGTGCGTATCATTCTGCGACTGATGAATACGACTAGATGTTAGTGTGAAATGAAGTCTAAACTTCACCCGATAAGAATGAGCGAAAGGTGCGTGCTGAGGCCGACTCAGCGGCTATGCCATGTTTTGTATATTTGTTTAAGATTACGGCTAGTTGATACGATACAGACTGATTGCCATAATTTGTGCGGCATATTGGCTGGAACCAGTCATCCTGACTTCTTGTGTCATATGTATAGTGACGTCTTGCTAGGCGAAACGAACTGATGAATTCGGTGTTATTAGTCCTCATGGCGAGACGGTATGTACAGGAAAGACGGAATGCGTAGACGAATTTAACTTTGAGTATATTATATGCTTCAAAATAAGGGGCAGTATGAGTAGCATACGAAACGTTGGCTATTGCACGAATTGCGCGTTTTTGGCATATACCGAGTTTTTTCAAGTTGTCAGAGGATGTAGTACCCCATACAAGATGACAATAATTTAATGTCGATAAAAATAATCCATTATATATCAGACGTTTAGCTTTTACTGGTAATATTTGACGGTTTTTATTAATTAATGCAGTGACGGAATTTAACTTGTTGCAAACATTTTGCACATGCTTATTCCACGACAATGTTTCTGTGAAAGTGACACCCAAAGCTTTGATCTCTCTAACAACACTAATTTCGTCATTATCAAGATACAACTTTTTTGTCAGTTCAATAACTCTGTTTCTAGTGCGGAAAATTATGGCTTGAGTCTTTTTTGTGTTAATTTTCAAGGAATTTCTTTTTGACCACGCTGATACTTCTGCAAGCGCATCATTAGCTAAAGATACCAACCCATCCGGCTTTACTCCGCTGAAAAAAAGGGCTGTATCATCGGCGTAACCTACCCACTTACAATTAGTAAAAGAGGAAAAAATGTCGTTTATGTAGACGATGAATAGGAGCGGGCCGAGTATACTGCCCTGGGGCACCCCGGACTTCAGGCGTTTAGTCTTTGAATCGAAAGTGTCATTTGTGACAAATTGACTTCTATGGCGAAGGTATGAACGCAGAAGGTCATTGGACCTCCCACGCACGCCATAGTGTTCTAGCTTATACAGTAGTAGGTTATGTTGCACACAATCAAAAGCTTTTGAGAAGTCGATGTATACACCTAGTACTATATTTTTATCTTCAAAGGCATCTATTATACATTCTTTTTGAGCAAGTAGTGCTTGTTCTGTGGATTTTCCTTTCAAGAACCCGTACTGGGCCAATGAAATGAGAGAGTGTTTATTTAGGAAGCGAACAAGTCGTGCGTGAATAATCTTTTCCAGGCCTTTTGATAAGATTGGGAGTATAGAAATTGGTCTAAAATTTCCCAAATCATTTTCATCGCCCCCCTTGTGTATGGCAATTACCCTTGCTGTTTGCATTTTTTCTGGAAAACAGCTACTTTCAAGCACTAAATTGTACAGTGTTGCCAGAATAGGAGCAATAATGTCGATGATGTGCTTTATAGGGCGGATTTGCATGTCGTTTGCATCCAGTGATCTAGAAGTTTTTAAGCTCCTAAATATACCGACAACTTCACTCTCCATTGTTGGGAAGAATACCATACTGGAGTAGGGTGAACTGGTACCTTGAATGGGATATGGATTTACGTTGCAAGCGCCTGACTGGCCTACCGCAATGAAATGGTCATTGAGTGCGTTTGACAAATCTGAACCGCACTTCATGAGACCGTTTACACACAGGCTCGAAATCGCACGGTCAGTCTTAGGATGAACTATGGCGTTTAGTCGTTTCCACAACAGCTCAGTGTTTGCCGCGACAGAGAAATGCTTGAAAAAATATTCTTCCTTTGCTTTCTTTAGCGTAGCATTCAAGCGATTTCGGAAAGATTTAAATTTTTTCCATGTTTCAGGGTTTCTGGTCCTGATGAAATCCCAATAAAGGTTATTTTTTACCTTGATTTGGCTGCGAAGGTAATTGGTTAGCCATGGCTTTCGCGATTTATTACTTCTATGCCTGACAACGTATGGGAAGTGCTTATTGTACAGTGTCCTCAGTTCAGCAATAAAGGTCTCGTACATGGAATTCGAGTCATGTTTTCTAAAAACTTGACGCCAGTCGTGGGCTTCAACATCGTTACGGAAAGCGTCCAGAGATGCACTGTTTATATCTTGGAAACGCTGAGGCGGATCAATAATCCGCTTAGTTAGGCACTTCATTTTCGATGAAAGTAAAGATGGGAAGATGGTCACTCATATCGCTTGCAATCGAACCGCTACAAAGGTTTTTTCTGTCGGTGTTTGTGACGAATAGATCGATAAGGGTATTTGACGAATGAGTAATGCGGGTAGAATTTACAATAGTGTTTACAAACCCGTTTGACTGCAGTAAAGCTGACAGTTCGATCTGATCTCTTGAGGTTTTTAGCATGTCTATATTGAAATCACCGGCAAGAAAAAGAGAATATTTGTTGGAACGAATGAAGTCAAAATATTCTTCAAGAAAACAGAAAAAGGTGTGTATATTGGCGTCAGGTGGGCGGTAGACGACACAAAAGATATTGGATCGACTACGCACGCTTAGAACTTCGAAGTTAGCATTTGAAACAGAGAATTCGTCAATGATGCTCACGTTTAGCTCAGCCTTAGCCAACAACAGCACGCCCCCTCCTTTACGTTGAGAGCGGTTTAAAGCAAAGCTTTGGTAGCCTGGTTGGGCGAACGGCACGGAATACTTTGTGTACCACGTTTCAGATACCATGATGATATCAAACGGTACGCCCGTGCTAGCAAGAAATAGTTCGAATTCGTCATGTTTGGATTCCAGCGATCGCGCATTCACATGCAGAAAAGACAAGTGATCACATCCAGGTAGGTGTTTAAGTGAAGAAGGTTTTACAGCCATGACGGCAGTAATCTACAAGAAAAAAGGGCCACGTAGGCAACAGTCTCATAATTATGACGCGTCGGCTGACTGCGTCATCTTCTCTAAGTCGCTTGCGGAATTTAAGCGCAGAACGGCCGAGTTTTCGTCTCGACGAGCAAAAACTCGTCCATCCTTTGTCCAGACATATCGCCAGCCTGCCACCCTCTTCCTAGCCACAGCAGCACCGAGAAGTTGTTTATTCTGACGTGTCAGGTGCTCATTAACAAACACAGGTTTTGTAGAACTACAACCAAGCAATGTGCCCGTTAGGCGAGTCTTCCTGGCCTTCGCCAGAAAAGAATTTCGCTTCTCACGACGGACAAAGCGCACAATTATGTTTGGTTCGCTGTGCTTAGTCGTGAAGACGCGGTGACAGATGTCAATATCGTCTTTCGATACCGATTCTCCAATGAGCTGACCCATCTTCGAGACCACGTCAATCACATCTGGTTCTACCGGAACTCCCTTAATCTCTACATTATTGGAGCGAGTATATTGCTCCAATTCATCGACTCGCGCAGTCAACCTCTCGTTCTCTTCCTTTAGTTTCCGATTGCTTAACTTTAGCTCTTTTATCTCATTTATGAGCTCTTTTATGTCTTTGCCCATCTCAGTCACGCTGTCGCAAGACTCGCTACAGTACTGAACGCTCTGTTTCAGTGAGCGAAGTTCTGACATCACCTCCTTTCTAAGGCTATCAATCCCCTGTTGCATTGCCATGCTATCGCTAAGTTTATCGTCAGTGTCCTCTTTGCCCGTTTTTCGCGTGTTGCGGCCAGTCATTTCGAGATGGCCACAGACAGCAAGAACACGGAAACACAATGTTGAAAGAAAACGAATGCAAGTGACACAAGAACTCTGCTCGGCAGCAGCGCAAGAAAACAAGAAGGTACTATGGACTTAGGAGCACAAAATCTTGTGCTTACCTGCGAGATGAGAAGAATGCCGATTAGTATGTGCACTGATTGACGCACTGCTGCCGAACAAAGTCGCCAGTCTATGTTACAGCGGTTTAAATAGGTGCTGTAGGTGTCGCTGACGCTTGCGCACGCGACGTTCCTTGTCAGGTGTCGCTGACGCTTGCGCATGCGACGTTCCTTGTCAGGTGTAGAGCAGCAGCACCGGGCGATGTCACCTTCCTGGTGCGGACGGTGATCGTGCTTCAAAGATAATCGTCCCACTGCGAGATGAGAAGAATGCCGATTAGTATGTGCACTGATTGACGCACTGCTGCCGAACAAAGTCGCCAGTCTATGTTACAGCGGTTTAAATAGGTGCTGTAGGTGTCGCTGACGCTTGCGCACGCGACGTTCCTTGTCAGGTGTCGCTGACGCTTGCGCATGCGACGTTCCTTGTCAGGTGTAGAGCAGCAGCACCGGGCGATGTCACCTTCCTGGTGCGGACGGTGATCGTGCTTCAAAGATAATCGTCCCACTGCGAGATGAGAAGAATGCCGATTAGTATGTGCACTGATTGACGCACTGCTGCCGAATTAAAAGGGGTTGCTTCATTATAAGCAAACTATTCGAATAGTATGCTACCACTTGTGCTTGATTTAATGTCATTACTAATTGATTCTGTTTCAAAAGTCACTATTCGCACGCGCCTTCTTGACGGGGATTTTCAACCGCACACTGCATAACATGATAAAAGTGTGCATCCCATCATATCAGAATAACGGAGACGCTTTTTCACCATTAGTCACCTATGCCTACAATACTCCCACGCAAGCTTCCACTGGCTTTTCGATGAGTTTTTTCTGTTGTACGGACGAAAACCCTCTTGTACCACGGACAAACCACTTCCATACCGACCCGACGTTTGGGAATGCCCGCCGCCGTCTGAAGAGGCGAGATACAGTAGCCTGTAAACATGCAACCACCACACTCATAGTCACGAAAGGCTGTGACATGACAATGACGCGTCTTCACCAGACTTCCTGACTATATTCTCTCGTGTGGTTGTGGATTTCATATCAAAGCAACAAACCAGTTTTTGGAGCGCTATGATCGCGCCTATATCGCATCAAAGGACTCGCGTCTTCTGTCTGACATGGCGGTCGTGCATGGTTCATGGCGACAGACTTAACGAGTATCATGAACCCTTGATAGTGCCAATGCGTTAATATGCCAGAATAGCTGATCCCTCAAAGGGGAAATCGTAGTGAAGAAGAAGAAGAAACTCTCGGTTGTGTGTTTCTTTGCGTGAGATCTGCGTTTATAACGAACCGGTGCATTGTCCCCACTCCTCTCTCAATAAATTGTCATACAAAAATTGGATAGAAGTTAAGGAGAAAAAGCCGGCTCTATAGCTACTGAAATGGTAAAAAAAAATTGGCAAGAGGACACTTTAAAAAAATATAAGAGGTTGGGCTTTGCCGATTCCAGCGAGAGCGGGTTGTCATAGCACACATAGTTATAAAGCGACATTCATTGAACAGGAGTGATGCACATGCGCGTAGGAATGTAAGAAACAAGGGAACATGCTTAATCAAATGTGAAATGGTAAATCCAGGTGCGTGTGAAGGCAGTAGCCTACATTGAACTTAAGGTTTTAGAGATAACCTTGGAAATGTAAATAGGTCGGTGATAGGAATGAGTGAGAGATGATTAGGGCATTTGTGGTGGAATATCAGGCAGATAGAAATAGGAAAAAACAGGGGTAAGGAAAGGGTATTTCTCGCTAAAACTCTGAAGGATAAGCTGCAAAGTTATTTTTCTAGGGTGATATCTTTAATTAATAAGAACAAGATTATACCATAACAACAATAATATATCAATATTATTATTAAGAAGAAGAAGAAGAAGAAGAAGAAGAAGAAGAAGAAGAAGAAGAAGAAGAAGAAGAATTTGAGATGAATTGGTAATCTTTTCTTGGCCGATAGCTCTTACTGGGTATGAGCCATGGCTGTGATTTATCATCATCATCTTTATCTGAGCTTGGTGAAGTACAGGGCGCCGTCCCGTGACAGAGGGAACTCTATTTCATCCATACACCTACTGACATCGAAAAAAACTCGTACGTCTCCCTGTTCGCTGTCTTAAGGTTGCTCAAAGGCGAAAACCGCCTTCTTTTTCATTTTCTAATTGATTGCAGATATCGTCCCGCCCTCCAAATACTGGCGCATTATCTCGTGCGTCTGCCCTATGTTGTTGACATCTGAATTGAGACTGTTGCACTCTTATTCATAGAAAGATATACTTTTCGCATGATATATGTACGAATATTAACCTCCGCGCTGTAGCGATAATCGTCCACATCCTTCGCTTATATAATACGAGTGAAAAGTGGAAGTTACCCACCGCACAAAAAAAAACAATTGTATTACCGCCCTACTGCCGCACGCAGCCCCAAAATTTCAAAAGTACCCTAGAGGCAAGGTAATTTCCCTTTTTGACAGCTTCGCCGTGGTTGTCTAGTGGTTACTCGGCTGCTGACCGACAGGTTGCGGGATCGAATGTTTGTTCCGGTGACTGCATTTTCAGTGGAGGTTATACTTCTTAGGCCTGTGTGCTCAGATTTAGGTGCACATTGAAGAACCCCAGGTGGTCGAAATTTCAAGAACCCTTCACAACGGCGTCTCATAATCATATGCTGGTTTTGGGACGTTAAACCCCACATATCAATAAATCAAATCTCACGGTTGGCAACCATGCTCCGCGATGAGTTCTCACGTTTGAATAATTTGCGCCACCTCAGCTAGTCATGCACTATAGTGTCAAGAATGTTCTAGGAAATATAGATCTGTTCAGAAAACGTTCACGCCGTGTTGATGTCTGTGGCAATAAGTTATCGACCACTTTTCGTTCGAACTTTCCCGCCCGAAATGAAATGACCTTTGCACGTGTGCGAAACCATAACGACGACGATTAAGAAGGAACATCAGCGCGTGCCTGGAAGACCTCCATTGCTTAATGCGATTGAGCGACGCCATCCGTCAAGAAGTTACTTTCTGTCGAGCAAGAGGCGACCTGAGTATCTCTCAAGGTGTCATGGAGCGAGCCGATGGATACGCGAGCCGAACGCCTCGACTTTCACTGCGACATGCCCTTCGGCAGTGCGGCTTCAGGCGAGATTCCATTCTTATTCGTCTTACTGAACGTTCCAGACAACTGAAGCCGCAGAAACCCAACTGTATTACCTGCAAACGACGCCGGCTGCAAGGATCTCGACAGCACGGTGCACATCGAAGAGTGCTGCAGCTGACGCTCGCCTCACCACAATCTCGAGGACCACGACCTTCGAACGGCTGTGCCAACATCTTCAGCAAAGTACACCTGCACGAGCACAGCGGCGGCGGCGACTGGGCTGGTGAAAGCGAGTGCAGCCAGAAGAAAATCACGGCTTTCAAGCCACGCGATTTCCCAGTGAACTCTGTCGGCATCCTCAGCGCGCGCGGTGGGTCCGGCCGGCCATTCTACCAGGGCTGTCTCCAACGTCCACGGCCTGCGTTGAGATGTCGAGATGCCGGCATGATGGCTGCAATGCCTAGAGGTCTGCAGGACTATGATGCCGTGGCGATGCCTCCACGTCAGCTCGCTCAAGTACCGGCGTTTGTGTAGGCGCAATGACTCGGTGGGATTTGTAGGGTGTTGGTGCCGCCGGCCAGCACCACCTGCGCCTCTAGCTTCGGACGTTTAAAGTAGGAATATGTATTTTCACTGCAATTTTTTTCTTTTACATACTTCTCAATTTGTCTAAGTGTGATAAATACAAGCTTTGATTGTGTCGAATGATTGTGTAATTTATTGAAAACCATTTGGTGGGTTAAACTGAAGTTGCTGCAAATATATGATCCAAGCAATAGGCCACACACCACGTACGTTATTCTTTCCTGAAAACCCACAAGCACCTTTTAAGTGAAACATTCTCAATATGATTCTTACGAGTTTCACAACCGAAAACGACGGGATGAGCGATGTACGCTGCCCTGGATGGTTCCGGCAATGTCACTCACTTATAGGGTTACGTAACGTGCGTCTAAATCTAATTAACGCAATAAATTTTCATGGGCCTCTAGCTTTTCTCCTTCGTCAAAATTGTTCTGCCGTGGGCTGGCTCCCTTCCTGCATGAGGATCCTGCATTGGTCTTTTACTACAGCCAACCGAGTCCCGCGCCGACCTTATCGGGGGAGCTCCATGTCCTGGGTTTGTGACATACCACACAGGCATATTGATGTTAGCATGCGCATTCTCTACGAGGCACGTCACCCTATACAAAACACGGGGTTCGCACAAATCGAACGCACAAAGCAATGCTATGGTGACTGCAAGGAGCCACATTAGCTTGGAAAGCATTGCAAGCCAAACATATCGTTCCGAGAATGAGTCAGCTTGTCGCGTGGAAGCTTGTTTTCTGGGTAGACCTTTCTCCGCACACTGATGGCGAGAATCGCCAGTGTGTACCATGATATGTCCCTTTAAATGGTGACTCTTTGTGAAGGTGTTGGGGGCTCGGCAAGCATTCGTACAGCCTTTCGCCTGTAATCGTGCGCATGTAGACGACATCGCCTTTTTGCGCGAATTTTCTGCCGCATATATTACAAATGGGGCGTTTTACATCTGCGCGTGCATATGATCAAGTTTTCGCGCAGGCACGAACTTGTTTTCAAGACTTTTTTTTTTGACCCAAACGACACTACGAAGTAAATGTTTGCCGTCTTTTTTTCTGGACGTATGAGTTCGACCTCGTCACGGCTATTATCATCATCGTCATCATGTGCCTGTCTACGCTCACTGCAGGGCAAAGGCTTCTCCCATGTCACGCCAATCAACCCGGTCTTGTTCTTTCCGTTGCCACGTTATACCTATGAACTTCTTAATTGCATCGGCCTACCTAAGTTTCTGCGTTTGCCTTCTCTGGAAATTCATTCAGTTACCCTTAGGGACTAGCGCTTATCTTGCCTACGTGCTACGCGTGCCCGGCTCATGTTCATTTCTGCTTCTTGACTTCCACTATCTGAAGAGGCTCTGAATTCGCGAATTTATTGGTAATTCAGTATCCGCGACCTCTTACAACATGTCTACCCCTCATTGCCGTCTCGCACGCGCGCAGGGGCCCAACACGGGAGAGATGGACACGTGACGAGGTTACATCACCGTTAGGGTCAAGCTGCCGCCCTGCGGGGACTTTGCGCCTGGCCGCCTGCGTCGCTCAGTCAGCTCAGCTTGTTTGCTTTACGGTTGTGCCTTGTTCCTGCTGGGATCTTATGCCTGGCGAAGCATCAGTTCTGCCCGTTCATCAGTTCTGCCGATTAGAGATTTCTGCTATCCGACATTCACTAGTTGTTTCGTGCAAGGTTGAAGTGGACTCGCGATGCCGAGTTACTGCGCGACATATGGCTGCCGCAGCCCTTACGGTCGCCATGAGATCCCTTTTCACAATTCTCCTCGGGATCAGAAGATGACTGCAAATTGTACCGCTGCACTTACAAAAACATACTTCGAACCTACGAGATGGAGCGCGCTGTGGCGGTTGCAAATCTGCTGAATTTCGAGGCAGCAGGAGCACTCTTCCTCTTTCCCCCTTTGCATGCTGTGCGTGCAAGAGCACCTATGGCGAAAAGACGTGTACAAAGACATCAGTACGCATAATTGAAATCAGCTATTCTACCCGACAGTCGCATGCTTCTAGTGCAGCTAATATACCGTTTGCATTTTAGCACATCGTCACTGTAGTACTGGGCAAAATTGAGAAAAAGCGACGGTATTGAAAATACTATACAGAACTCCAATATATGAGCCAAACTTTTCTTACGTATATTGCAGCGCCGTTCAGAGCACATGTCACCACTGTGGCAATTGTGACACTCGTCTGGAGATGGTTTTTTCTCGCGGTAGCAAAATGACTGAACGAATGCGTCTTGCCCGCTGCGAAGTACGATACTGACTGCATTAACAACGATGCACTGGGACCTGTCAAAACCCATTAACAGCTGATGTTTCTGCACGCTGCCCACGCCTAGGGAGGACCATGCCAATACGTGGCTAAAAGCGAGTGCCGATGTTTCTATTTCTTATCTAATTTGATATCCACTGATAAGCGAAACATTCGTCACTTTGATTGATTTGTGAGGTTTAACGTCCCAAAACCACGATATGACTATGAGAGACGCCGTAGTGGAGGGCTCCGGAAATTTCGACCACCTGGGGTTCTTTACCGTGTGGAACATTCGTAACACTTTACTATACAGTGAAATTAAGAACTGGCCCACATCTTATACGTGCCAGTCTATGTTTCCGACGTGGGTGAAGGTGGCTGGTTGGGACTCGCATTTCTCCGCCGCCTCAGTCGTCGCTCTTAAAGTGGCGACCGGCTCGAAGTTGCACGGATGTACAGCGAATTCGGTCCGACTTTTACAGTTCGTCATACTTGCAGCAACTACCTGATTTCCATGATAAACACGGCATTGACTGCCGGCGAGCGCAGTCAGCTCTCCTCACTTTCCTGAGCGTGGACGTCGTGGAGCACCGACCAATCACAGCGACGGCGAGACTCGCCATGGCGGCCGTGGCACCTTTCGCTTGTTTTCTGCAAAATAAAGTTATTCGCGTTCGTTTATGCAAAATGCCGACTTGATTTTTGAGTTCGACGCACGAAATTACGTATTATGATGCCATATTCTCATTTTTCATTTTTCAAAGTGTTTCAGTGTCCCTTTAACCCCAGTTTTTCCCTGACCCACTCTGCCCTCTTCTTGCCTCTTAGGTTACACCTATCATTTTCCATTCCGTCGCTCACTGCGTCGTCCTCAATTTAAACTGAACCCTTTTTTAAGCCTCAAGATTCAGGTGTTATATACCTTCATCTTCAGGGTTAGTGGCCAATTACCAATAATGCTTTCAGAATGCTTGCCAAACCTGATCCACCCCATAATCGATGAACGATTATTTGATTAATCAATGAAGGTCTCACCCATATTCCAATAATTGTAGTTGATTTTCACCTTTCAAACTTTCGAATTAGATTAATGAAACTCTTCGATTACTCGATTACGGCAACTGC